>JAOXYD010083811.1:0-12241 GCA_028565735.1 Pinacopodium congolense
AGTATTTAGGAAAGGTTTTGTAGATCGAGAGATTGCAAGGCTAATTCTATCTTACTTCAATTAGGGACAATTAGTTATACTTTGAGAGAGGGTAATGAAATTCTCAAAAATCTTGGGTCAAACACAATTAAATCAATAAGATAAAGGAGGGTAAATAAGGATAGAACAACCCCTAAGTCTATACTATTGAGTATCTTCTTTGTTTTACTTTCTTCTACGATTATTTACATTCAAGTTTCTTTAGTTTAAATTTAATTTCAAGTTCCTACCATCTTATTTGACTTAAACCAAGTGAATTCAAGTCGTTAAGTGTCTATATTCAATCCTCATGGGATTGATATCAATTATACTATAAGTTAGGATCTATATACTTGCAGTGTAGTTAAAACTAACAAATACTATTACATATATGTTTTTTTTTGTTAAATTATCATACTTACAAGTAATTTAAAAATGTACAATGTGTCGGTCACATACCTAATTCAAGTGGTCATGCAAGCCCTTGTATTCTTTTATATCCCATCAATTTTCAAAGTCAACATAGAAAAAAAAAGTAAAAGAAATTAATCAAAATAATGATGGGCCAATAATGGAACAATCAAATTAAGTATTCAACCGATGATGGCTTAAGGGTTAAAATAGGGGAAAAAAATACAATACTAAATTTGAAAAATAATTTTCCTTAATTTAATTGTGATAACAATAGAGATGAATATTTAAATGGGATTCCTTAAAAGATAAGATCATAACACCATTTAGTCAAATTAAAAAAAAAACATAAGTTCTATCCTTAGTTTTTCATAGATGTATCATCATTTTTTATTTGAATACATACTAAATTAGTCTAAAGAAGATCAATTAATCAGAAGGTACTGGACTTTAAAAAAATCCTACATAAACAACTATTTAATCAGTTTACTAAGTTGAATGAAAATGGTTGCATTAGCGCAAAAGTTAAAACTGTCTCTGCAAAAATGTGATCATCATCTCCATCCCCTTCAATGTTTACAAGCTCCTCAAAGCTGGGATCTACAATGCTGCTTCCCAAGAAAATTGGAACTCCAACTTTTGTTCACACCATCCCTTTGGTTCTTTTATTTCTCTATATCATCCTGTGAAGGTTTATTACAGAAAATTTATATATGAGACCACAAGAATAAGGAAAAGAACATTACTTGGGCCAATGAAATTGCCCATCATCGGCAATTTACATGACTTGATTGGTTCACTATCACATCACATTCTTAGAGACCTTGCTAAAGAACATAGACCCATTATGCATCTGTAATTAGGAGAGGTTTCTACAGTTGATTTAGCTGAGGAAGTGCTAAGGGTGTAAGAAATCTCCTTTGCTTAAAGGCCTAACATATTAGCTCCACAATTTTGGCCTATGGTGGGTCAGACCTTGTCATTGCTCTATATGGTGACTACTGAAAGCAAATAAAGAAGATATGCATGACATAACTCTTTAAGTCCTAAAAGGGTTCAATCCTTCACTTGTGTTCATCTTGATGAGGTTAAGAACCTCTTTGAATCAGTTTGATCTACTATAGGAACTCCGATCAATTTTAGCTAAATAATATTATTGTTGATAAATAAAGTAGTTTGCATATTAGCATTCGGTAGTAAATGCTTAGAGGATAAGCAATAGGCTGTGGTGGAAGGTGTGAAGAAAGTGCAAAGCTAGCCAGTGGTTTTAATATAGTTGTTGTGTTCCCTTCATTAGAGTTCCTTCAAGGAATTAACGGGATGAATGTTAAACTTGTAGCTATTCAAGATCAATTGAATGAGGTATCGGATACAATCATAGAGGAGCACAAAGAAATACTGAAGACTACAGGAAAAGGTGGTGGTGAATCAGGAGATGATGATCTTCTCAATGTCCTTTTAAGGCTTTAGGAGACTGGCAACCTTCAGTGTCCTATCACTAGAAACAACTTAAAAGCCGTCATTTTGGTTAATTTATTTTCCTTTTCATTATGTAAAATTTATGATTTTCATACTTCATCTGTTCCATACATCAAAAATCATAAACAAGTTCAAGACTTAACTAGGTAAATAGCTTTGTTCAAGATATGTTTGTTGTAGGAACTAGTACTTTCTTAGTGACATCAGAATGGGCTATGGTTGAAATAGTAAAGAACCCTCAAGTGTTGAAGAAAGCTCAGGTTGAAGTAAGACAAGCCTTTAAAGGAAAGAAAAAGGTCATAGACATAGACAAGTCTTGAATTGTTTGAATGTAGTGATAAAAGAAACAATAAGGTTACACCCACCGTGGCCATTGTTGGTTCCAAAAGAGAGTAGAGAAACCTGTTTGGTTAATGAGTACGAATTACCTGCCAAAACCAAAGTCATGATCAATGTATGGGCACTTAAAAGAGACTCCAAGTATTAGTCTAATGTATAGAGGTTTATACCAGAGAGATATGAAGATGGTAGATTAAAATTTAAGGGACAAAACTTTGAGTTCATACCATTTAGAGCAGGAAGGAGGATATGTCCTAATATAACATTTTTCTTGGCGAATGTTGTGCTTCCACTTGCTTGATTACTATACCATTTTAATTGGATGTTGCGGGATAGAATGTTGCTGAAGAATTTAGACATGATAGAGAATTTTGGAGTAACAGGTGGCAGAAAACATAGATTAATGTTGATTGTTGCTCCTATACATAACATCAAAGTCCAACCCTTGGAGGCCATCTAAGTTTTGATATAAGAAATGAATCGTTAGAATTTTCATCATTTAGATTAACATTAAGGAGTACAGCGTACCCCCCAGCAAGGTAGCCCCTTCGAGCTCCCAAGACCCAGAAATGAGGTAAGCCTTACTAACTTTTTTTCAACCTCTCTCTAAGGAAGTGAATACCAGTATGTATTGTTTCGAGTCTAACCCACTATGAGTTGAATCTTATATCATACTGGATCGGTATATCGATTTGTAACAAGAATACTGGCCTATATTGAACGAGTTGGTACAGAAACATCGATCTAATACCTGGGCCAAATCATAAATTTCCTAAAATACGAGGACTAATTTTTTTTTTCAAATTTTTTGATACACCAGTAGATCAATAGTTTGGTATCGATCAACTGAATGTGTTTTTTCATCATTTTTTGTTCCAAATTTTTTTTAATTTTCTATTGATTGATGGTCTTATTAAAAATGTTTCCAAGACCCTTTCCTCACATTTTATTTTCTTCTTCCCTCCTCTTCTCCCTCGGCCTCTCTCGATTCCATAACCAAAAGCCTTTTTTTAACAAGAAACTCATACATTTGAGTTTAATTTTTCACATATTACCTTCATTTAACTTCAATAACGTTAAAATGCCTATTAAAAAAACAACTTTAAAATACCTTCTAAAATGCCAAACAAATCACAAAAGACTAAATTTTACATATTTGATTTTCAAATCATTTTCTAGTAATTTTTCAAGTTTAAGGCTAGACTTTGATAGGTAGCAAATAAATTTAGTATCTCTCTAGCATTTATAACCATTTCCACCACCAATTTGAAAATTTTGAGTTGATATTGGTAAATGTCTCAACCTTAAGGTTTAGGATATTTCAAATTCGTTTAATTTTCATTCAATTAATTATTAATTAGTGTTTAATTCATAAATTTTAAGTATTGTAGAAGTTGAATTTGATATGAATACATATAGATTTAATCAATTTCGAATTAAGGTAGAATTAGGATTTTAAAATTAAGAATTTTCAAATTTTGGTGAATTTGTGTTATGTTTTATGAAATTGAATGTATATTCATACAATTAGATGTATGAATGAGCTAATAGAATCATCAATTACATTTGATTTGGTTCAATTTGAAAATTTTCCTAATTTAAGAATAGATAAATTTGGAAAATTTTGGGTGAAATTGTGTTATATTTTATGAAATTGAATATATAATGGAAAAATTAATTGCATTTGATTTGGTTAAATTTGAATTTCTCAAATTCAAGAATAGATAAATTTGAAGACAAAAATACTAGGTAACCCCACTTTGGGGACCTTCACATAACCACCCTCACATAGGGGCATTCTGGTAATTTTTAAATAAAGGCCCCTCCCATGTGAGAGGAGGCCATGTGGGGGTCCCCAAAATAGGGCTACCTAGTCAAGTTTATTTGAAAATTTTTAATTTTAAGTGAAATTGTGTTATATTTTTTAAAATTAAATATATATTCATGTATTTAGATTTATGAATAAACTAATAAAATGATTAATTACATTTAATTTGATTGAATTTGAATATTTCTAATTAGTTAATTTCGCTTAATGCCTTAGTCAATTGTATTAATTTGTAAAGGTAAGTGGAAGGTTGTTTAACTTCAGGTACTGTCGATACACTAAACCATACACTTGTATTGTAGGAAGACTTTGAGAGGTGAAGGAGTTACAAGATTAAAGAGGCATTTAGTTGGAATAAAAGGCGATATAGAGCCTTGTAAAAAAAAGTTTATCATGATGTAAAGCAGTAGATGAAGACATCGATTGGAGATTATCGATAAAAAATGGATAGGAAAGCTAGATTAAGTTTCAATATTGGTAGTGGCAATTCATTTTAAAGTGGTGGTGGACCTAATGAAGGTGGTCGTAAGATGAGAGGATCTTCTTTCCCTTCTACTTAGAAAGAAAGGACTAGTTCAGGTATGAATGAGGTTGACCAAAAGAGAAGAAAGTCATTTGTCAGTATTTTTACTTTAAGAACAACTTTAGGAATTTAATCTTCTATTTATACCGTCATGCAAACAAAGGAGGTTACTGACCAAGTAGATATAGTTATGGATAGATGGTGGTGTGATATAGGTGCACCATTCTAAGGTGTTCAATCACATTATTTCCTACTTATGTTTTATGCCATTACCTTGTATGGTGCAGCTCATAAGGCTCCTTCGGTGGATGATTATATAGGTAAACTTCTTGTCAATTCTGTTATTAAAACAAGAGCATATTTGAAAGATAAAAGGATAGTAGGGGTTGTTTATGAGTGTTAAATCATATGTGATAGCTGCACAAATAGGAGATAGGAGCCAATAATTAACTTCTTAGTTCATTCTACTAAAGGAACTATATTCTTGAAATCAGTTGATGCATCTATCATGGTTTGGAACACTGATACTTTGTTTGGAATATTTGATAACGTTGTTCGTGAAATCAGACATAAAAACATTGTTAAGTTCTTCACTGATAACAATGCAATGTATAAAGTAGCTTGGAGGAGGTTATAGAGTACGTATAATTCTTTTTTTAAGACTCCATATGTTGTTCACTATATTGACTTACTATTGGAAGATATCAGAGATAGCACGTTTAATTATAATTGTGTATTGCTAATAAATTTGATAAGGGAGTTTACAAATAAAAGGAACTTATATTGTCTTATAGTTACCAAATTTTTCACCAAAATTTTATCAATATAGAGTTTTGTGATGTTGAAAAAAGGGTTGAGATAGATATTTACTAGTAATAGGTAGCTAGCACACCAGATCTAATACAGGATTGGAAGTTAGCTCCATTATAATTGAAGACAAGGAATTTTTATCTAACTTCTAATTTGTGATAAGAGTTTGTAAGCCTTTGATTAGAGTGTTTTGTATGGATGATAGTGATGATAAGCCCACAATGGAATATTTTTATGATGCCATAAAGAATGAGAAGGAATTTATAAAGGTTAATTTGAAAAACATGTCTTCTCTATACAAACCTTTTCTTTCTATCATTAATAAAAGATGGGTAAATCAGATGTATTTTACCTTGTTTATTACTGGTACAATCCTTAACCCAAGTGTCTACCACAGTTATGTTTAAGAAAATAAAAATGAAGTAAATAGGGGGATCTTGATCATCATCACCATTACCATTGACCATAAGATGATATAAGATTGCCTTAGCTCATAAACGGAGGTATATAAAGATGCTACTGGTGATTTGGGATGCTTATAGCAATACGGTAAAGAGAAAATCTCAAACTAAGTATATATTTCTTTACATTTGCTATTTATTTAAAATTGGTCATTGCTTCAGTTTGTTTATAGCATTCTCTTTATTGTCTTTATTACATTTGGGTTTATCTACTCCAAGAGGAGGAATAGTGATAGAGACTTATTTTATTATACTTTTGTATTTAAATTCACTTGAATTCATCTCTATTTTTTGTTTGAAAGTGCTTAATTTGTGTTATTATGTGTTGAATGAAAGGTTTAATCTTTTGACACAAGTTCTGGATCAAATCATCAAGTCTTGGAGAGAGTTGGGGAAAAAAATTGGAGTAAGGTCTGCTTCTTAGAATATTAATGGCGGTCTAGAGAAACTCAATGGTGGTCTATGCAGACCATAATTAAAGTTTGAAAACTACAACATCAACGATAGTTTGGAGCAGACCATTGTTAAGCTTATTGAATTACTGTTAAAGAAGCTAGCAGTGAAAAAAGGGGCAAATTAGTCTTTGTATAATCCTAAGTTTTACTGGAAAGGGTATAAAAGGCTTAAAGAAAGGAGGAGGAATCACTGTTGCAGCAGACATTTCCATTTCGTTAAGCTTTCATCTGTTTCTTGTAATTTCTTCATATTTTTAAGGCTATAAGTTGGGTTTTGATTCTATTTTGGATTTCAATATGTTAAAGTTGGTTGTTTTAGGTATTATTGCTCTTTCTTTATAGTTGTTAAATGTTTTTTATTAATGTAGTTTTGCATTTTCGTGTTCTATTATATTTAGATTAGATGTTTGACGTATTTTGAGCTTGAATTTCTTGAATAATGCATGAATCATTGATTATAATTAAATAGATAGCTTCCTTTTCCACTTCCAGTCCTGGTTTTAGTTTTACGCTTGGGTTCTTATTATTTCAGTTTTGTCTTTGTTAATTACTAGTTGTGTGGTGGATTAACTCATTATTTCCTTTCATTTGTGATATTTTTAATTGGATTATGCCTTATAGTTGACATTTATGCTTTTTTTTAGGTTCTAGATTGTTTAATTTTAGTTTTTACCATGTTCTTAAGTGCTGGATGTTCTATTTTAATATGTTTAGTTTTGAGTTTTGTATGTTGGATTGAATTATGTTAATTGTTAAAGTAAAAACCTTATGTTTCCATTAGATTTAGTGCTAAATCTTAATTTTCATTACTTGTTTTATATTTTCTAACATGTTTACATTGGATTTATTTTTTGTTTTTATTATAATTAGCATGTGTGGTTAAGTGTCTAAGAGTTTGAAGGTATTTAAGAGATGATAAGCAATTATTAGTGAGAGTGAAGTTAGGTTTTTTTTGGATTGGTGCTTATAAACTTAGGTCGGATTGGAACTTAGGTTTATTGTTAGGACTTAGGGATTATTGTTAGGCTTGATCACCCTCTTCATAATTCCGAATTCAATTGCTAGGATGAATGCTTTTGATATGCAATAGTCATGACTAATTTCCATAAGTAGCGATAAATTAATCGGTTTTGTAGGAAAACTTAACCAATTCATCTAAGATTCCAATCCTTTATTACACCTTTCGAACTTGTGTATTGATAGCCTAAGTTAGTTTTTCCTTATTACCTAATGCTTCTTCTCTATTAAAGTTAGAGAATTTATTCTAGTTATAGTAGAGTTAGGGGTATTTTTAGAACTTATTAGATTTACCTATCCTAATGGAACTTATGATTCAAGAGCCTATTTGGATTCGTAGGCTAGCATTTTAGTTAGAGCACCTTTTACTTAAATTCGATTATTGATAATTATCTTAGAATTACTATGATATCTTTTACCCATTTATTTGATATTGTTATCAGTTTTATCATAATTGTATTATGTTCATCTCGTTAGTTGTGTTAATTGCATTCTAGCTTATTTAGCTTTCATTGCTTTTAGGGTTTTCATTTTTATTTTCTATACAATATTTGAAATAGCAATTGCATCATAACTTCTTGTTGTTCAACTTTAACTTACCATAACATGTAGTGAGGTCCAGTTAGGTTGATTATTTGGTAATTCACGAGGAGTTACCAAATAAATTGGAGTATAAGAGATTGAATGATTTGGTGTAAGTAAGATACAACTTAAAGCTCCAAGAGAGATGTGTTTTTTTTCTTATTATCGGTAATATGATGAATATAATTTCTAGATTCTGGTTAGTGGTTGAATTTTATTATTTATTAAGACTCCAAGTATAACAACTAGTTCTTTAGATCCTATTTCCTTGGATCACATTAATATTTTAACGGACTGGATTTTTGAGGAGCCAACCTTTTTTGATAAAAGTGGCTTAAAGGGAGATGTTACTTGGGAAGGTATTAACATGTCATTTGGTGCGATGACGTTGGATATAGAGATGAGCGGTCTCATCTCAATGACAAGGAATTTGTGGAAAATGATAGGTGGATTCAGTTAAATTTTAGAAGATATCATTATAGAGAATGAAGATTTATGTATTTCTAGGTTTTTTTTTCCTTTTTTTATTTGCATTTGATGTATATGTTGAAATTTATATATGCTAATTATTACTATTTTTGTTTTAAGCTTCAATTTCACTTTATGGAATTCTTGTGGTAGATTATGATCTTAGTTGTAACATTTATGTTTCTATATATTGTTTTTATTGTATGATGATTTGATACAGTTGAGTATGGTTATATTATTTGAGATTATTATTTGATGATGTTATAATTTATTAATTTTCATTGATATAGTTTGATGTTCTATTATTGATATTCTATTATAAATAAGTTAATATTTATTTGAAAAATAGATAAATTGGTATTTTGTTCTTTGTTATATTAATTCAGATTGTAATTTATTTAAAAAATGTGTGAAAATTGATATTAATACATATGTAAATTGTATGAAAACTACATTACAATTATTGTATTAATTGAATATTTAAGATATATTGAAATTATGTTTATAGGGGATATATAATATATACACGAACTATTTTGTAGATTTTACAAAATTCATGAGCCATTTTATAATTTTAAAAAATTGACTACTATCGATACAGTACTATTCTTAGACAAAAATCGATACTGATACAATACCAGCATTCATAGCATTAACTCTCTCTCTCCTTATATGTGGACCCCCCTTTATGTGAGAGGGGAGATGGTTGGAGGCTCCCCGAGTGGGTGCTCCTAAATTGTTCCCTAACACTAATCAACCTTATCAATTACTAAAATGCAAATGTGCCACTTAGTATCCATTCCTTCCTTTCTTTCTTATATATAAGAGTTAATTAACATTTTATTCTTGAGAGGGAAAGAAGTTTCATCTTCTAATGATTTATAAGGTATAATTTATAAGATCCATAACTTGAATGCCATTATTTATAATAATATAATATAATATTTTAATATAATTATTAATATATACATGTATATGGGACCGATCATAACTGGTCATGAGTTGTCGATTGTGTAGTCAATCTTAATTCATAATTCATATTAAAGATAACATATAAAGGGATAATTCCCAATATTTATAGAGAATCCATCAACCTAGAAAGCAAGCAATATATATATGAACTTCCAATAACTAAGTTAAAAAACAAATTAGAAAAAAGTTAAATCTAAGCTTAATAACCAGAAAGCCAGAAACCCAATTTAAAAAGAAACTCACTTCTCCATTATTATTTTCCATCTTCAGTTTGAGTTCAGCAATCTCAATTTCGAACTCTTTATTATCACTCAGAAGCTCTCTCACTCTAACTTGCATGTCATTATTTATAATAATATAATATGATATGATATTGTAATACAATTATTAATATATACATATATATATAGGATCGATCATAACTAGTCATGAGTCGTCGATTGTGTAGTCAATCCCAATTTATAATTCATATCAAAGAAAACATATAAAGGGATGATTCCCAATATTTATAAAGAATCCATCAACCTAGAAAGCAAGCAATATATATATGAACTTCCAATAACTAAATCTAAGCTCAATAACTAGAAAGCCAGAAACCCAAATTAAAAAGAAACTCACTTCTCCATTTTTATTTTCCATCAATCTCACTTACAAGCTCTCTCACTCCCCGAAACCATGGCCAAAGCCCTCGTATTCCCATTATTACCACCTCCTTTCACTTCCATTAACGCTTTAACCTCTCTCTTCTTCTCCTTTTCCTTAACAAACAACTACTTTTGAAACCCAACAAAGCTCTAGCCTTTCCTTATTGTCTTCTTTAAATCCTCAGAGATAACATTAGAGGGAATCACCAATTGTTGGTTTATGCCCTGTAGCAAATCGATTGGTTATAGAATTGTGACATATTTATTAAAGGCATTATTTATCTTGAACATAATTGTTTAATTAACTAATATATAAGATAAATTCATTGAGATAAATATATTTTACGAGTGAAATTATGATAAAGATCATATGTAAGGCCCCAAAATATACTCTAGTTGAAATGATACATGTTTATGAAAGTATATGTGAGATAATAGTTCAAATTGTGCTATGATTTGAATGTGGAAGGCATACAAATTATCAAGTGACAAGTTAAGTTGATACATGGAAATTAGAATGGTTACACCTATGACTTGTTCCTTAACATGCATATAGAAAAAGTCTGCACTGGGTTTTGAGCTCTTCTAGACAATTTTTTCCCTTTATATGTAGTTTCTATAGCATCAACAATTAGACCATTTGGAGTTCTAAATCATGAGATATGAACAAACGATCATAAGTTGCTTTAAAATAGGGGTATCATCAGGTCACCTTTTTCGACCTTAATTTCAAAGGTTATAGAGCCAAAATTAAATCAAAGTCTTTTTTACAGATATTTACCCATATGTTTTAGGTTTTATATGAAATTATAATCAAATAATTTGTGGGTTTGTAGTCTTAGTTATGGCTCAAATAACGTGACTGACTTAAATAAATCCTAGACAAAATTTCACTACACAATACTCTCTTGTCATATTCAATCAATTCTAGCCAAAATAACACCAAAGCAACATCCCAGAAAAAATTCTTAAAGTGTTATAAATGGAAGCTTAAATGGTGGCCAAGTGGGATGTATATCTTGGTGTTAAGTGGCATATTAAGCAAGTAATACCTTGGTGTTAAGTGGCATCTTAAGCTAGTGACACCTAACTAGTGATGAAGTAAGTTTCTGCTGGAGTATTCCAGCTCTCTTCATTCTTGTCTTCTCTCTACCAAAAAAACCTCTCATCTTCTCTCAATTTCTGCTAGAATTTGGATCATAAACTTTGTATGTGTTGGTTGTTTGGAAGCTTGGTTTAGCTGGATTCTTAAAGTTGGATTTGAATTTTAGTAAGGCAAGGGAATACTAAACTTGGTATCATGTTATACCATGTATTTTTTTATGTTTGATACATATATCTACAACTTTCATGAAGGAATCAAATTTAATTTATGTCATTAAGGGGTTTGAAAATTGGTTTGAAGTTGAGTTATAGTTGTTGTTCATGTTTGAGAGTAGTATATAGTATTTTAGGTATAACTCTAAAATTAATGAACTAAATTGCATTAACTTTATTTCTTTAGAAACTTAAGACATAGAGGAAATTTTGTTTAGAAGAATCTATTGTCCAAAAACCTCCATTTCTATTTTATCCAAAAACCTATAATGAAAAACAAACAGTAACTATTTGAAGATAGATTGAACTTAATGTTCCTATTTGGATCTATTTTCCTTATCTTTAGAGGCTGAATATGAAGAAACTAAAAGAATAAAAGTTATAGATATAGATCGTATCTTGACCTTAGTGAAAACGGCTTAAGAAAAGAGTGACTAGATCTCTAAGTTATGCTCATTTTTCTAATACTGCCTGCGATAGACACCTGTGCAGGACGAAATTCTAATATTAGTTTTTCGATCTAGTTTACATACCCTTAGAGCATGAATTTGAAGAAACTCAAAGAATAACATTTGTAGATATAGGTCTTAGGTTGACGTCAGTGAAAACATCTTGGTAAAAGAGTGGCTATAATTTGAGTTATGCCTATTCTTCCAATACTTCTTGTGACAGACTCCTGTACAGGGTGAAATTCTAGTTTCACTCTTTAAAGCTATATTATATATCTGTAAAGAATGAATTTACAGAAACTCAAAGAATTAACATTATAGATGTAGGTCTTAGCTTGATTTCAGTGAAAATGACTTGATAAAAAATTACTATAACTTGAGTTATGCGCGCTTTCCTAGTACTGCCTGTGCAGGAACCTTACATTATTTGGTGTGTTCATGAATGAATGAATTCTAACGATTGATGTA
>JAOXYD010083822.1:0-12241 GCA_028565735.1 Pinacopodium congolense
AGGATTTTTTATGATCCTAGATCGAGGCATGTTCATAGAAATGCTTTTAAATCACGTGTACCTTTATAATGAATATTAATGTTTATATGATTGTTGCATACTCAATGACAGGGGCTTCCTTTTATATTAACTTGTCATTGCAAAAGAAAAGATATGATGTTACTTTTATTATTAAATATCGTTGCCTAAAAAAAATAATTCGTTGCCTTATAAAGATTTAAAATTTTGCTATATTCATTTATTATTGTTTTTATATCTTGAAACTATTCTGTTGCCCTAGATAAAAATTAAAGCAACGTTTTGTTTTTTATTGCCTAATCAAAAAATTGTGTTACTTTATATCTATAGTGGTGCCACTTTATTTAACGACACTAATTATGTTTCCTTAATGAAAAGGCAACAATAATTATACTTTTAACTACGTTTTTTATTAACTAAAGTTTTTTTTACTGTATTGATTACTAGTCCTTTAAGTTATCACATTCTAACTCAAATATATTAAATCAATCTCTCGATTTGAAGTGATTATGAATTCAATACTTATCACAATCAACCTTTCATTTATTTAAGAAGATAAAATTTGAATAAAAAATTCAAGAGCAAACCATAACGAGATTTAGCAATTCATAATCATGTTAAAAAACAACTATTTAGATTAAACATCAAAAGGAAAGTAATGGAAAAGAGAAAACTAATGATGTAGGTTGAAGCCCCTTTTGCTAGAAATCTGGGTAGCACTCTTGAGTCTTGATTCTCCATCTTCAATTTTGATTTTCTTGATGTTTTTCCTCTTCATAACCTTCATTTTTATCTTGGATGTTTCCTAAGTTAGCATGGTGGATGCTAGGGTTTTTTCATGTCTTTTCGCTCCAAACTATGATAGAAACCAACTTAACCACATCTTTCCACGTCATCTCGTTACATCATCTTTTCTAGCTTTCAACTCTACTCAGCCTTTTGACTATAACTTCTTTTATAAACTTCCAATGGTCATGAAATTTTTTACATAGGTTCCACGCATGATGTTCTTGCACTCCATAAATCTTCATAATAATATAAGGACTATAAGGGCACCTAATGTATCACCGAATTCACCTATACCAAAATTGGTATATGTTTGAGCTTCTCTTGTTCTTCTCTTGATGCATTCTTAATGGCCTGTCATATGACCTTAAAATTTGGTGTGCAACTTCGTCACATGATGCTCTAAATCCTCAAATTGATCCTATACCTCTTCTATCTCCAAAGGTGCCTCCTAAGTCAATTTCACTTAAACTTGAATTAGATGTTCACACCAATATGATAGAATTCTTCCCCAAAATCAATAATCATCACATTAAAAAACTTAAACATTATCAACACAATAGAATACATCAAAATAAGTGTAAATTATGTAATTCTCATCCTAAACATGCATACTAACACACTAAAACACTATGGAATTAACTTCTATTGCAACCTTATCAGTGCACATAGTTACATAAAATAAATTATCCTTCTGTATAAGCTTCCAAGTGACTTTATACAGACCATCATAAGAACTAGTTAAAGGAAAACTTAGCAAATTTTTTTTATGCCCCATCTTGCATATCAAGTACATTTTATGATCTATCTTGCTTTTCACAATACATCAATTTATTCATATGTTATTAGTTTTTAAAGATATTAATGATTTCAACTACTATTTGATGTGAAGGTCATCATTTAAAGATGAAGAATTCTCTAGTTACTAAGTAGCTAAAATCAATAGAGTATACTTTTTCTCTTTCGTTTTATCTCTTTTTTCAAATTACAAAGAAAATACAATAAATTAAACACCTTATTTTAAGTTTTCATTAAATAAATCCATACAAAGATTTTAGGAAACCTAACACTGCATAAAAATATTAATTAAATTCAAAAAACTTATGTAATAAATCATAATAAACCAAGTGTTGTTTAACATTAACTATGCCAATTACATCAATTATACTTAATTAACCATCAAAATTATTTCAAAATAAACCATTTGAATCAATTATTATCAGAGCACATAGCTATTCAAATGCATCATTGATTAGAACAATTCCCTACTCCCCTTGCCTACATTTAAAATAAATATTGTCCTTAATGTTATAATAAAAGAACAAAATAAAGGGAAAGGAAAGAAACTCACATTAGGATTAGGATTAAAGAAAACACATTAAATCTATCATGGATTTTAAGAAGCAAAAACAAACACACCAAGAAAATGTGAAAGCATCTAATCAAACTAAAATATCATATTTAAATAAAATATTAAATTAATAAAAAATCTATTGATAGTTGGGTCGACTCCCAACAACACTTCTTTGGAGTCTTTAACTCGACTCCTGTTTATGCATTAATGATGGTTAAAACTCGTCAAACTCTATATGAGCCACTTTTTCAACCCCTATTAGACATCTTTGTTCATCTTCTCAATAGAAATACTTGCATATTGCTTACAAGTATCAAGCTATCTACATATATCTATTACTCTTCCTCCTTTTTATTACTCGTGAATTAGATTGTCAAAGATATTTTCAATTGATATGCACAAAGGTTAACAAATAGTTTATGAAAAAATATTTAAAACTAATGAAATTGTTATAATTAAGGTTAGAGAATTGTTTCATTTCTTCAAACACATTGAACTCCACTTCCTTATCTTGAATTCTCAACTTAAGTTTCTCTTGCTACATATCAACAGTAGCCCCTACAATTGTTGTAAAGTGTTTCCTAAGGATGGTTGGGATGTATTTAGGAAATCTATTAAAAAATGAACTTTCTTAAACTAAATGAGGTTTTACATATATTTTGATGATTACAAAACATTTTTTCTACTAATAATGCTTGAAATAGAATCCTTTTATTGTTCTCCTCGATGAAATAGGATACACCTCCTCCCTCGAGTCTCCATTTGGTTGGGCTTCTATGCTTCCTATCACATCTCTCAATTACCTCACTTAATCTTCCAAATCCTTTAAACAACTCCACATTTCTTACTAGAATTGAAGAGTGTTCATTGTTAACCTACTTACAATCTACTTTAAGGACATCCCATTAGCATGTTGTGGCGATAGTTGAGGTGGAGGCAAAGGTTGGAAATGGGACTAATTATAGTAGCATAGTGGTAGAGCATTGAACTATACTACAGTATATCTAGCAAGATAGGGCATGCATAAGTGTAATGGTCCAAAAAATGAGCAAACATCACATACCTTATCTTCTTCTTTGTCTTTCCTTCCTTGCACCAAAAATGATGTGAGATTCACCATTTTTTACTCCAACCTAGAAGTAGCAAGAAAATTAAACTCATTATCAAAATAATTAGAATAAAGAATATGTTGATAGAACGTATGATGATAATTAAGGATGTGAAAAGGTTATGAAACTAAAACAAACAAATGACAATTTGAAAAAGATTATCAAAAACAAAAACAAAAATAAACATAAAATCAATACAAGAAACATGCTAAACATACTAGCTCCAGTTCCTTGGCAATGGCGTAAAAAATTTGGTGTGTCTGTCACAGACCAGCAAATAATAAAAACCTAACTAACCTAAATAACTATGTAGTAAGGCCAGTCAAGGTTGATCCTACAGGAAACCTGATGTGTTTGTAGCTATTCCTAATGTTGTGTAAAAGAAAAAGAAAATAGGTTACTCATATTTACCTTTGAAACTTTCTATTGAAGTCCTATATCTATGAGGATTAATCAAAGGTAGTCCTTATAGGACTTAATTGGAAAATTGGGGAAAGGTTTAGGATTTAATTGGAAAATTTATGAAAGGTTTAGGACTATAAGTATTTAGGACTACAAGTATTTTGGATTACCCTATTTGGAAATTATTAATAAGGTGATTAATCATATGAATTATTTCCTAATTCACTACATTAATTTAGTATCCTAATTTAATCCTAGCATAAATCACAACACCCAATCAAATCCAAATCAATTCTTAAAATTATAAAGCATTAATCCATCAAATATATTTAAACCTAATTAAAAATTAAGCTAAAATAATGAAAAAAAAAACAATAATATAATTTGAAATTAATAGGACCAAAGATAAGAACACAGAAATCATAATGAAATTAAAGGGAACATGCTAGAATTTAAGGAAGTAATAACTATATTAATAAAAACTTAAGATTTAGCATGTATTTAAACAAATCCAAGCTAAATGCAAATGAAAATACATAAACAATAGAAAACTAACTAGAACAGAAAGCAATTGCTACCTTCCAACACTTATACAACGCATTGCCCTCAATGTGGAGAGGAAAACAAAAAATAAATAAACAAGCAAACTAATGTAAAACAACCAAAAAAATAATCCAAAAGTAAAAAACAAAAATAAAGGAGATAAAAGGCAAGAAATTCTTATGGGGATCTTGGTGCTGAAGGCGTGGTTGAGGGAACGTGGATGTTCTAGGTTTGGAAATAGTTGAGAAGCTTCTTGTGGGTATGGCATTGTTGCTTGTGCACTTGCTAGATTTAGGACTACATTGCATCTATGTGGAGTGCCATCCTCCTATTATTTTCCTCCATTCTTATGGTGTTTAGCTTCCATAGCCTAGAGGACTTATTTCCACCCTTCTATTACTTCTTCTTCTCTCTCTTCTTCTTCTTCTGGTGGAGCTTGAGAGGATGATGCTTGAGAGGTGGATGCATTCTTGTGTTTTCAAGTTCTTGAAATAAATTCTAGATTGAGGATTTCAGAGCTCTATAGTTTGGTGCTCCAAAATCTCTAATTTATGTAAGTGCAGCTCATCAAAATAATCAAAATCATTAACACGTAGACCATCTTGATTAACATTATAATGTAAGGTAAGAGTAGCGACAAGAAATCCCATAACAAAGTAAGTGTTTTTTTTAGTGACTATTCTAACAACAGATTAAAAAATATATAAGATGCGTTAATTTTTAGCTTATGTTCCATGCACCAAAGGAAAAATAGTTCTTTAGTTAAACACTTTTTTCTTTTCATTTTATTGAAAATAGTTAAGCACATAAACTTGAGAAGTAATCAATGTTCAGTGCTTTGAATCAATGTGTTATATGCGTGCCTAAAATTGAATTTAGCTTCACTAGTAAGTTGCTTCCAATAATTATGTAAATAGAAATCATCATGGTGGTCAAGTAACTTATATTGTCAAACAATTCAAACAAAGAACGAATCACTATATACTCTAACTTATAACCATTTAGATGAAACCAAAATGTATCCATATTAGGGTTGTTATATTGAAAAGTGGTGAAAAATTATAAAGTTAATTTAGGATAAATCACAATGTTACAATAAATAAGTAGACTTCATCCAATATTCACATCCAAGTTTTCAATCTTTTCCTTTAATCCTATGTTATTCAAGAGTGAAAAATTAGAGTATCTAATAAGAAGTAACATCCTAGACATAAGTTTGACGATCCTATTACCTTCTTCTTCAGAAAAAAACGAGGTAAGGCGCCTGAAAATTCTCTGCTATGTTGTATAGATATTCCCTAGAAACTTGTTCCTTGATTTTGTTGATAGGTCCAATGGCTATAGCCTTCCTAATGCAGGTAGAGAGAGAAGAGATAAGAATAGGGTCAAAACTTGTGAATTTTATGTAGGTAGTGTGAAATATGATTAAATCTAATGAGGAATGATAGAAAACAAAAAGAAATCACAATGATTAAGTGGAAAAGAGTGTGATTTTGAGTGGTTGGGTGGTGTTAGGGGGCATTTTAGAGAGAGGGGAAAGGAAAGAACAGAAGAAGATGAAATAAAATGAGGTTATAAAACTTTCTCTACTACCAATTCCTACCATTGTGAGAATTCCCATGATCATGGCTTTTCTTTAGCCTTCATGCCCTCATCCATTGCCCCTTTTTCCCTACTCCTAACCATGAATCAATACCCAACCTTCAACCAATCTTTAAACATATAATTGAGCACCTAAACATCAAGAGATTAAAGGGAAAACAATTAAAAGCTGCATCAAAATCGAACTAAATCACAGTCAAGTTAAATCAAAATAAACATATATGATAAAAAAGTAAAGTAAACTAAAAACCAACATGCTATGTTAAGGTCATTATCTTGACCATCACCAATTCAATCATGGATGAGTAAGTGAAAGAAAGAAATGACTTCCCTCTCTTGTGCGAATATCCCTCCAAGGTATGGCTTGCACCTATGACTATTAACTTTGAAAGTTTAATCTTTATCATTCTCCAATTCTATGGCTCCATGGTTGAACACTTGAAAAACTTTAAATGGGCCACTATATCTTGACTTGAGATTTCCAAGAAAAAACTAAAGTCTTGAATTAGACAAGAGCACCAAGTCCCCACTCTTGAATTCTTTCTTCTTAATGTGCATCATGCCACTTCTTCACCCTTTCTTTATAAAAGTTGAAATTTTCATAGGAAGTGTACCTAAGCTCCTCCAATTCATTAAGTTGAAATAATATGTTCTCACTAGATAGCTTTCAATCAAAATTTAATTTCTAAATTGTCTAATATTCCCTATATTCCAACTCCATAGGTAGGTGGCAACCCTTTCCATATACAAGTCTAAACAGAGTTGTACCTATGGGGGCTTTTAAAAGTTGTCCAGTATGCCCACATTGTATTATCCAACTTTATAGTCAATCTTTCCTTGAATCATTCACCACCTTCTATAAAATTATCTTCAATTATCTATTTATCACATTTACTTTGCCACTGTTGATGGATCACATACCACCATTGAAGGAGTCAAAATTTGCATGCTAACGACGGATTGTTCATCCTATAATGGCGCCATTGTAGATCGGTGCAGACCGCTACTATAGGTCACAGTCATGTTTTCTCAGTAGATTCTTCAACAATCACAACTTTTCTTCTTCCTCCCCTTACAGCTACTCCAACCCTATAAATAGAGGGCCTCTCCAAACGTTCTAAGCTTCAGATTTAGGAGCAAAACACATTAGTTTTTAGTGGCTTTCAAATCAAAGTAGTTTTAGGATGTTTTTCTTTTCAATCTTTTGTAATTTGAGATTTTCAAGTTGTTTGAAGTTCCAGCAGCTGTAATCACGTAGTCTATAGTTAGAATACCTTTTGGGGATGTGATTTGGTTCATTCTAAACTCTTTATATTGTGTATCATTGTTGTTATTTTGAATTAATCAATGTTTTGTTTGTTAAGTTATATTTATTATGTTCTTAAATTAATTTTTGTGCTTAATGTTTAATTTCAGTTAAGTTATCATACTGAATCTGTATGATTAATTGTGTTAATTTATGATTAATGCATGATTAGTGAATTAAACTTTGATTATTGAATACTTAATGCTTTTGCTGAATTGATTGCTTAGGATATTGCCATTAGATAATCTAGGATCCGACAGTCTCTACCTAGATTATTAGAAAAGTCAATAAACAACGTGGTTTAAGTCAATGAACTAACCAAAGATTGGTTGATCATGTGGGTATTAGTCTTAGATTAGGATGATTTAGGACTAGACTTCCTGAACTTTTAGCCTATTACCTAAGTCTGAGGCATAACTAAACCCCAGTATAGGACTAATAGAGATAAGTCAGTGTCTTAACCTTAGTGCTGCCTTGATTTAGTGAAGACCTTAGATTAAGCATCATTGATCCATCAATAAAATCATCAACTACTAAAGCTTAACTGAATAAATTAGGAAAAGTAATTTGTAGCGCTTTTAAAATTTTTATAGGCTTTTTAAATTAGCTTTTAGTTTATTATTTTCTAGTATCATATAGCTGAGTGTTCTCCAGATAATTGTAATTCGACTAACCTAGTACTTACATCATATAAATTTTCTCATGGGATCAATAATCAGAGTCTTAAATGTACTCAACTTTATTACTTGATTCAATCGGTAGGCTTGCAGAAATGTTGGTCTTAGATTAATTGTTAAATGGTTCTTTGAAAGATAAACTAATTTGAGCTAACTTTGTATGTGGCCAGCCAGCAATCAGCTCTCTTTTAAGAATGTTTAATTAGTTGCTTATAAATCCATAGTTTAATGTTTAAACTTATGTTTAGTTATTTATGAATGGAGCTCATTAATTTTATTTTTCTAGCCTTTATTAATATTTAATAAGATTTGATTTTTATAATTCCAGATTTTTTATGTTTGAATATTAATTTTTTTATGTTTGTATTTCATAAAGTTTCAATCATATCTAATGTGTTTAGTTCATCTATATTTAGTAGTTAGTCTTTATGCATATTCTTAGGCTTTAGATAATTAAATTTTAGTTTTTACTTAATTTATATAATCTAGAATTTTTGTTTAGATTGCTAAAGTAAGTCTTGGTTAATTAGATTTTAGTTAATTACCTATTAGTTTAAGTAACTTAAGTTTAAATTAGGTAAGGTGTTGAATTTTGACTGCTTAGATTAGTCGTTAATTTTCTAGCTTTTTTTAATTAATTAAGTATGATTATTGCTCATTCAATATTTATTTTAAGTAGTTTAGACATATATGGTTAGTCTTTTTAGGGGGTTGGAGAAATTAAAAGGATGAAGGAATGAAAAATTGTAAGAACAAAGTTGAAATTATGCTTAATCTAATGCTTGTATGCCTAGGTTGGTTTGGGACTTAAGTTAAGTGTCATGAATTAGGAGTTACTTCTAGGCTTGATCATCCTTTAGATAATTTCCTAATCCAAAAGCGAAGTTGAGTGTGTGATACGAAATCGTCTACAGTGATTCCTGAAAGTAGCAATAAGTTACTTTAATTTGTTAGGATACTTAATCAACTAACCTAGGATCCTATACATTTAGATTACACTTTTCGAGCTTATGAGTAGTAAGCCTAAGTTAATCGTTACTTAGTACATAAGGTATCTTCACTATTAAATCTAAAGAGCTTGTTTTAGGTTATAGATAGGGATATGGGCATTTCTAGAGCTTGTTAGATTTGTTTAATTCAGAGGAACTGAGGGCTTGAGAGTTTATTCGAGCTTATAGGCTAACACCATGACTAGAGTACCTCTTATCTAGATTTAAGGATCAATGATCATCTCAAAATCCTAAAGATATCTCCAACCCATTTCTTCACTATTGTTATTAGTCTTGTGAAAAATTTCATTGTATTGTCTTTTTTTTACATTCATTACACTTTAGCTTATTTTTCTTTCATGTATTCAGGGTGTTTTCTTTTCTTTTTCTTACAACATTTGAAATAGCAGTTGCATTCCAGCTCTTTATGGACCAAATAGCAAGAGAAGGGGAAAGAGGTATTGGAGATCTTCAAAAAGGTGTAAGTGAATATCTCTCTTTTAGAAGCCATCAAGAAAATCCCACACTATGCTAAGTTTCTGAAGGAGGTGTGTACCAATAAAAGAAAAGTGAAGGGGGATGAGAAGGTTAGTATAGGGGGAAATGTATAAGTAGTTATAAAGCATCAGCTACCCCCTAAGTGCAAGGATCAAGGTACTTTCACTATTCCTTATACCATTAGTAACATGAGATTTGAAAAATGCATGTTCTATTAGGAGCTTCGGTGAACATTATGCCACTATCTATTTTTAATACTCTTAAGTCAAGTTCATTAAAAGCTACTCATGTTATCCTCTATTTAGCCGATGAATCTAATATTTACCCCAAAGGGGTCTTTAAGGATTTCTTGGTATAAGTTTAGGATCTTGTGTTCCCTATAGATTTCTATGTTGTCGATATGTAAGTTATATAGTCTCTCTTTCTACTAGGAAGCCCATTTCTAAAGACATCCCATGCAATAATCGATGTCGATAAGGAGGAGTTGACGATTGAGAGCGTTGGACAAATCATCAAGTTCAACATCTTCAAGAATAAGTGGCATCAAGTTGATTGCAAGTCGACTGCAAAGGTGGATGATGTTGGATTGTTCACATGTGGCATTTTTTTATTCTTTTTTATGGGGGCTAAGGCATGAACAAATAAGGGTCGAGCTTGAAACCTTAAACAAGTGCTTGTTGGTAGGCACCCTAACCTTATCCTTTCATTTTAGTTCTTTTCTGTTTTAGTTTTTTATTTTTTTTCATTTAAGTGCTTTATTTTCTCTTTGTTTATTTTGTTTCTAGGAAGGCATAAAAGAAGCTATGATTTCTACTCTCAAGTCGACGAGCCCTCTTCGATATAGGGGAGTCCTTTTATTCTCATTCCTTTATTTGTGTTTTTATGGTTTTCGGGCATTGAGTACAATGTCCATTATTAGTGTAGGGGTGGGGACAGTTTGAAAATTTTTTAAACTATTTTGAAAATTTTTGCATTTGTCAACTTGAACTATAGTGATGAATGTTGAACCATGCTATTATGTCATAGTAGTTGGACTGAGATTGAGTTGTATGCCTGAATTCAAATTAGGTAGCTCGAGTAAAAGGTCAATCATGTGGATTGATTAAAGTAGTTAATTGCATAAATTCAGTTAAATATTGATACTTACTTGATGAGGCAATGTATGAAATTTTAATGAATTTTTATATAAGAACATGTGAGGTTTTGAGCCTATATGACTGCATTTCATAGTCAATTTATCTTCTTTATTGAGTGTTATGCTTTCCTAGGAAGATTATCTTTGGAACTTGCGTGGAACTGATTTGAAACTACGAGAAGCATCATTTATAGAAATCATTAAAGCCTTCTTTGTTTTGAAACCCTTAGCTTAAATATCCTACCAAGTCATTTTTCCCTTGCAAACCCTTTTTAGCCTTGTGACCCTATCTTTTTCAGTATTCATTACCTTACATTGAAACCCAAAAACCATTTAGCCTTACCCTATCACAAGTTAAATGAAGTACTAAGTAAGCATTTGATGTCTATGATTTAGGGGTTTTTTTATGCTCTATTCTGAAATATTTTGAGAGATGCTTCTACTAGTGTATTTGTTGAAATGTGCTACTATTGTTTTCTCTTGTTTCTAGTGTTATTCAAGTGAAAAAAAAGGAAGAAGATGAAGAAAGAAAAGAAAAAAAGAAAAAAGAGAAAAGGAAAAAAAAAAGAAAAAGAACCAAACACAGTAGCATTAGTTAGTAATGAGTATTTGTAATCCGCTATATTCATTTGGTTATCTTAGAATTGGTATTTAGTTATCCCTTTTACTTAGTTGTTTATGAATACTTGTGAATAACATTATGACCCTTATTTCCATACCTTAACCCAAACCCCATTACATCCCTAAGTAAAAGCCATTTTGATCCATGATGGCATATATTCTATGTAGAGGAGAATGGGTGAATTTGCAAGCCTATGGTAGTGTAATCTCTTAGAGGGAGTCTTGAGTGAAACACCAACCGTTACATACTTGAGCAATATGAGTAACCATCATGAGGAAATTCCATCTTAGTTTTATACATACTTTTGATCAACCTAAAAAATTAAACTTTGGTCAACCTATACTACACAGTTGGTCAACCGATACTAAAAAATGCAAGATGAATCAATCTATGCAAAACCCTAGTCAGCCAATCACTTGGAAAAGAAAATTCTAGGTTTTATAAAACGTAGAAGTTGAATATAAATTAATACAAATCCTACTTTTACACTTCCAATTTAATTAGAAATACTTTCAATTCCTCCCTTAGGTATATTTGAATTTCCAGGACATGAAAATTGCGATTAACAACACAAATTGACTTTGTTTATGACCTATGTGGCACATTTTAAATGATTTTCTTTCCAAATTAATTTAAACACATTGATAAACATTCTAAAATTCTTTCTTTTGCTTTAAAAACACTTTATAGAAGTTTGAAACAATTTTCAAACCTTTTTCAGACGCCAAAAAGATTCAATTGACTTAAACTTAAAAAATTTATGGAAAATTTTAATTCTTAACTCTTTGAAACCCTTTTAAAAATTTTCAAGTTTTCTTAAACAATCCAAAACAATTTTTTACATGCCAAAGCTAGTTCATATAAGTTTTAATTCAATCATAGAATGGTTTCGGACACCAAGGCATTTGAGTTTAACTTAAATTCAAAATTTGCCTTGGTTATAGATATTAAAATAGTTTAAAATGATTTCATAAATCTTTTTGAAGGTTTTTAAACTTTCAAAAACATTCTAAAAATAAATTTTTACAAGAAAACATGAATCAAACTCGTTTAAACATTCTAAAAAAAACTTAACTCTTGTTTAAACATACTTAAAAACACTTTGAAACATCAGAGGATTTCTATGAAAAAAATCGACAAAAATTCCTTTTAATTATGAGCCATTATACCTATATACAATTATTAGAAATTCCTAATACT
>JAOXYD010083833.1:0-12241 GCA_028565735.1 Pinacopodium congolense
ATTTTTTATGATGATGAAACATGTGATATTAAGAGCACATAATATACATTTGTAACACGTTTCATGTAATTCATCATGCATATGTCTCTCCTTCTTTATACTTTAAATTCATATTATACCTTAATATCATACTACTCCCCCCCCCCTTTTGACATCATTGGAAAGAATACCAATTATATATAATGTTCCCACTTTTTTACATCATTAAAAAGAATACTAATTGTATATAATACTATCCCTAAATGTATGTAATTATCCATTATAGAAAAATCATCACCAAACACATGTTATGAACTTTCTATGCTTAAAATTTTTACTTTTTACTACACCATATAAATTAAACATAAAAAAATTACAAAAAATGTTCTTTCATATATTGCCTATTATTCATCCAAAACATAAATTATGCAAATCCAATTGAAATATGTCAAAAAGATGTACTCTCTCTAAATTTATGGATTTCAATAATTTTAATTATGTAAGAGGTAAATACTTATCTTAAAACTTTTTCAAAATTATGCGTAATTTTAAAGATAATACCAATTAAAAAAATGGTACCACTTGTAAAAATATGATACCAATGGATAACAATTGTAAGAAGATAATACCAATTAAAATTGAAAGATATGATATCAATTGAAAAAATAATTTGATTAAAAATGTGTAATGCATGTTTTTTCAAATAAGTCATATGCTAAAATTAATGTAATGCACCAATTTCAAAAATCAAGTAACAATTTTATTGCAATAGGCTAAATACAAAAATGTAAATGACATAAGAGCTCTCCCTAAATAAATGAATCCATTTTTAAAATCTAAAATATATAAGTCAAGGTTAATTTTATTTTTAAAATCAAGTAGAAACATTCATAAATCATGTCAAGCTATGTTTTATCAATTAAAAATATAGAAGTACCTCCTTTTTTTTTTATCACCACTTAGTTCAACAATTTAACTTCTTGGTTTGCTCATGTAAGGGTTCTGGGTGATATTTTCACTTTCACTAAAATTTTAAAGATGGCACTTTCTTGCTTCTTAGGTTGATATTAATTTTGCACAAAATGATTTTAACCTATAAAATAAAGAAGTAATGCACTCTAAGTACCCACATAATCTTGTCCTTGGGGGTTAACCTTCATACCTTTCTCAACCACATTTTTAAGGGTTTTCTAAACATCCTATGTTTAATAAAGAAAAATTTTTCCAAATGTCCATCGTTACTACAAAAATTACAAAAATATGTAATTTTATTCATATTTTCATGAAACTTATAATCTTGATGCATAAATACATTGCTCATATCAAAATGAGCTTTTGTAGGATTATGCTTATGATATGAGGGATATGGGAATGCATCACACCTTTATGCCTATGAAATATGTCATTTTAGCTAAAATGTGATTTTCATGCATTTCTAGGTCTAACATTCCTAAATGCTCTTTCTTGATGAATGAAACATGTTCCTTAATCTAGAATGAGTATAATACACCTTTCTAAATGTATGGGAATGCATTTTTTATGCTTATGTGTGAGTTGTCCAAAATTTCCTCCTATATAGTTTAACATTATACATATTCTTTTCATGATGATAAGACTTCCTAGGATGTGAATATAAGGTGCTCCTATTAGTAAATTTATGCATGTATGGAGTTTACACATGTACCATGTAGTTTTTCCTAAAACCAGGCCTAAATGTATTTTTTCCATTTCTATGCTCCTATCACTAAATGTCCTCCTTTAATGTAAATGAGACCTAGGATGTGATTGAAACATGCTTCTAGCCTTAATAATATGCATATGTAGAGTATGGGGATGTATTGTACTTTTTTGTCTATCATGAGGCCTAGATATATGCATGTCCTTTCTTACATTAAATTCCCTCCTATGATGCAAATATGATATATTCCTAAGATTATGCACATGTAAATTAAAAGCATGAGAAGATTTAGGACCTCTTTACCTTTTTTTAGACCAAAATGCAACATTATGAGATATATATGCATTCTTAAAGAAATAATGCCTATCTTTACCTTGATGCACATCCTTCCTAAGTTTTGATCTAGATGCGTATATGAATGCATGATGATTTTTACTTGAATGTGATCTAGATGAGGATGTAGGATGCACCATTATTTAAAGAGGGCTTAGGAAAATTTTCTTCATATTACTCTTTCCCTTTCACAAAAATGGTTTTTGCATCCTTAGAAAAATTTTCATCAACAAAACCTAAACCTTACCTATCATGAAAAGCCTTTGGCCTCCTAGTAATCAATCTAATTTCTCTTTGCCCTTTATGAAATTGACAATGATTCTTTGAGGGCATCTACTTCCTTCTTTAAAGACTCGTTTTCATGCATCAATTTATGATCATTAATAAGCATGCCAATAAGATTGAATCAAAATAAAACAAAAGAAATCAAGTTGAAGCAATGAAGACCAAATTGAAGCTCTAGAAATAAGATTGAATTAAAGTAAAACAAAAGAAAGTGAGTTCAAAAACTGACGCAAAAAACTAGACATCTTAAAGGAGTATGCTTTTGTGAGCTTGAATATGACAAAATAAACACTTAAAAATCCAAATGTTAGCTCAAGTGAACTCGTGAGTATCTAAAGAAAAATGAAAGCAACAATTTTATAGCTCCATTAATGGGTTTAAAACAAGAGAAAGAATGATGAACTAATGACTTTGAAAATTTATTTTAGGGGCATAAAAATTTGATATAAATGTTTAGGAATGTTATTTATAGGTTTAGGAAGAGATTGAAGTCATTAGGAGTAAAAACTAACTGTTTGGGACATAAAAATCCATTGAACCCAAAGGGTTTCCGTGGCCTTAAACGACGCCATTTAAGTCACATGCACTCATTATTTAAGTCCCAAAAAAACAGAAAAAACACTCAAACCAAATCCAAAACGCATAGATGCACCCATTGTTTATGTCCCAAAAAAAAAGCACAAAAAACACTCAAAGAAAACCTAAAACATGTAAAATAAATTCCTAACATCAATTGAAACTTTGATGAATTTTTAAATTATATGTCAAGGCTTTTTTAATTATCAAAAACATTAAATTGATTCAAAATATAAGAATTAGCCTTGATTATGAAAACTTTCCATTCTTAAATAACTTTAAAACTTTTCAAACATTTCCTAATCATCTTAGAAACCAAATTCACATCTTAACATGTCTAAAAACACATTTAAACATACATGAAAAAATTTTAACTCATCAAGAGGCATACATTTCACATTACCACTTGATAATGTAATTTTATACTAATATGTCAGTTTAAATCAAGTCCTCTCGTGTCATTCATAAACAAATTCAATGAAAATCTAAAACATTTATGTAAAACCTATATGCAAATGTTCATGAAAGTATGACATACAAATGTGAGGGCCCTTTTAAGAATTGATGTAAATAAAGTTAATAATGCATACTAAGACACACCTAAACCTATTCAAACTTGATCTTCTTCCATAATTATCATTTAATTCTGTAATGGATGTTCCATTCTTCATTTTCTTTTTAAAGGCTCTTCTTAGGCTTCATGACATGCTTTTGCACACTTTGCATTAACTTATCTTATTAACATTTCAAAACTCAGAAATTAGTAGCAATAATGTTTTTTCATTATCAAAACACATTATTAGAACCCTTCTTGGTTCAAGAAACATAATAACAGAGCTAGTCTCATTTAGTACCTAAATTTCTAAGGAAATTGGTAAGTAAAGATCAATATGGCATATTTGGATGCTTCATATAGTCAGGAGGTTCAAATTGTGCGTCATGTTACACTTTTTGATAGAAATGATTTTTTATATTGGAAAATTAGAATAAGATTTAATGGGTGAAAGATTAAATTTGTGGGAAGTCATTTCTAATATAAAAGTTTAGATTTATAGGAAATTGTTTCTAATAGCTCTATAATTCCCATAAAATAGTAGATGGTAAACAAGTTCTTAAAATTGAAGAGTAATGGAATGAAAATCATATGGAACTTGTTTCATTGAATAACAAGACCATGCATATCTTATTATGTGCATTAGATGGAATTGTGTTTAATAAAATTTCAGTGTTCAATTTGGCTAATGAGATTTAGTATAAATTAGAAGTTGTTTAGGTAGGTTCCATTTGTTGAACCAAAGGATGATCTAATCTTAGTTTTGATGATAAAAAAACATAGTTATTACTAATGATTTGAGCTTGTATAGTGAAATCAAAGATAGGTCTATTTCAAGGTGATTCCATGTGTGAAGCTTAAAGTTTAAAGGACTAAGATGAAGCTAAAGGAAGAACAAGATATATGGAAGCTACAAGACCTTAGTTAGGGTGTCTTTCATACAATTGTAAGTTTCACTTATTGTCTAATTAACCTAATAGCTCAACATTTATCATGCATTGCATGTAGTCACTCTTAAGTTGCATAAAGTTTAATTTCATAGCAAATCCACTTTTTGAAGTTAATTAAATCATTTTAATTTGTTATATGGTCTTAAATTATGTCTTAAGACTTGTTTGAAGTCCTATTCTATATTAGTTATTATATGAAATTGTTTGGAATTTTTTGAAGTCATATGCTTGAATTTCTAGAGCAAAATGACGGTTTGATTAGAGTACAACGATGCCGTTGTACTCCTAGGAGCCCATCATTTTGGTCTCTATCCAACGACTCTTTATTTCCTTTCTTGAAATTAATTCGTGTTTTGTGTCTAAACTGCTAGGGTTAATATAAAAAAAGCTACAAAAAAATCAACAAAATATAGCTTAGCCTCTCAAAACTCTAAAAACACATTTTCAAGCTCTTTAATCAGATTTGAAAGATCAATCTTCCTCATATCTTCAAGCTATTTCTCCACATCACTCTACATCACTGTTTTGGTTTTCTCTAATCCATTTTTATTTTTAATCTGTTTGTTTATGTGCAAAACTGTTTTTTCTATTAAAAGAAGTGTTTAAGTGTTTGATTTATCATATTTTCTATTTTTAAAGTGATTATCTTGATAGACTAAAGCCTAAAGTCTCAACTATGTCAAATCTGCTTCTGATTGTTGTAATTTGTCTTTGATATTACGATTGGATATGTTAAACTGTTTCTAAAATTCTGAAATTAAGTTTTTTTAATTAATGTTCCTAGAGGTTTTCTATTTTTTGTTTTGATTTTTGGAAGATTATTTCTTAGGTTTCAAGTTTGGTAGCCTAGCATAAGGTAAGGGGCTTAGAGTGATAAAGAACTTTTTCACCCCTTACATTGGTCCCTTACGAAACTCCAGTCAAGTCAGAGATGGACCCACGGCGTCTCAAAGCCAATCTCGCACTTCACATACTGAAAGCAATAAACACTTGGTTTTCTTCATTTCTGCTCTGAGAGTAGCCTACATGGGACCGGCTATATGAGCTCCTTTGGGTGGAGCTTTCTCAATCAATTATATGACAATCAGTCAAGCTCGTGATACGTAGTGTCCCATAGAAAACCTCACTTGGAGAGCAGAAAGCATATTGGTACATTTTTTTCTTATCTCTATGCGTCTCGCGCATTTTTTTTCTGACAAACATCACAAAACCCACCCGGGGCGCGTCTCATTTGATTGAGATTGAACACAACTTAGGATCACAGTAGTCTCTGTAGAATCTCCTAAGCATGGTTGGTCTTTACGCCTGTGACCTGATTCAGAGATACTAAATCTGTCCATGTTTTTCTGTCATAACTTCCACAGTGATTCTGGACATTTTAATCAGTTCATAAAATCTTGAAATAATTATTTTATAATTGTTTAAGTGTCCTAAAGTGTGTAATTTTTTTTTGAATTTTTCAAATTTTATTTCAGTGGCTCTAAAATTGTTTTTTCATATACACTTAAACTATTACTGTTTTTCTGTTTATATGCTAACTTCGCGTTTCAATTATCAAAGTTAGTTTTTGGTGTGAAAAATTATTGTGATTAGTTTGTTTGTGATCTCAAGATTATTAGTTTGTTTGTGATCTCAGGATTATCCAAGTATTTTTAGATTGATTTTGATCACTTATATCTTCTATTTAGGGTACAAATTTGCAGGGTGCCTTAAATTGTCCAGATTGTGTGTACTAGACTTGATTCATATATTTGAGCATTTAAATCAAAAAAAATTTCAAATTATTGTTTTCTGTTGGTTAAGTCCTTGGTAGAATCATTGGCTATCTAACTAATTTTTAGAGGCTTGTTTAAGTGTTTGAAAGCATTTTCTATCTTATCTATTATATTTGATCATGTTTGGTTTGTATAAGTTCTTCTGATTGTGTTTTCATCATCATACACATTTTTAGTGCATCAATCAATCATATTTATTTTTGTTTAATCTTTCATTAGGATCATTTATCATTCATATAATTATTTAAAGCATTGAAGCCCTTAGATTTATTGTGCTTTCAGTGAAACACTTTCTTAAGTGTTTTAGTTACTTGTGAATGGGTTGTTTGATTTGTTGATGTTAGTTAAGTGTGTCAAGGCTCCTCTTTTCCGTATAAAGATTGGTCATAAGGTTTTTCTTCACTTTAACAAAGGAAGATTGTGTGTTGTCAATATCCTCTTTACCTTAAAAAAATTTAGTTGTAAAGACTCATCTTTACCTAGAAAAAGATTGGTCTTGTAAGGGTTACTCTTCATCCTGAAAAAAGATCATATTGCTTTCTTTCTTTTTATAAGAGATAGTAGTAAAAAACAATATCCAACAGGTAGTTGGAGAGGAAAAATAGCCTATCTTTGGGAGTAGGTGAACTTCTTTAACAAATCAAGTGTCTTTGCCTTCTTCTCTCTCTTTCTACTTATTTCGTATTGTGTGTTATCTTTTGGTATTCACTTGTGTATATCTCATTAAATTAAATTGGTTAAGAGTTAAACTTAAATTTGTTAAGAAAATTTTTAACATTCGATTCACCCTCCTTTTGAGTGCCTTTAAGACTTACAAATTTAAACATAAGCTAATGAATCAATAGTTTACTAAGAATCAAGTTACCTAAGGTTTCAATTAATAGGTTCATGAACTAATAAGGTTAAATGTTAGATGGATTTAGGGTATTCTTCACTTTAACAAGGTATTACCAATAATCCTGAAAACATTTTTTCTCTTTTAGAATTAGTCTATTTATTTGGTTTATAAACAAATTTGAATAAAAGGAATGAGTTATAAGAAGTTTAAACATATTGTCTTTAGATCTAGGAACTTTCATAGAAGATTCTAGAGCTTGGTCTCCTTCTATATTCAATCCTGTTACCTAATTAACTTTTTAATAATTTAAAATTAACAGTCATAGATCCCTTAATTATCTAACAATCTAACTTAGGTATTCAATCTAAGTAAGATTAAATTAAGCCCTTAATTATATAAAAATTTCCAATTATATAATCATAACCTATCTATTCTCCTAGCCTTAGCTAAAACACATTAAATTCCCATGTTTATTAATGAAAACAAAGATATAATAAGAAAACACATATTCATTAATGGAAAGTAAAGAGTCAATATAGAAGAAGAAAGAAAGAATTAAAATAAATATAACCAAATTTTGATCCATCCCAATTGTAATCTTTACTCATTAATCCACCTTAAGCACTCTTTATAACCCTTACTCAATAACTCAGGGGCCATTTGTTTTGGTTTTTGATTTTGATTTTCTATTTCTATTATTTTGACATGAAAACTAAAAAACAACACAAAAATCGAAAAAAAAATAACATACAAATACAACACAAAAATTAAAAAAAGTATAAAAATTGAAAAAAAATGCAAAAACTGATGAATATACACAAAAATAAAAATAGAAAATGGAAACGAATAGTTGAACCAAATGGGCATTAACTAATTTACTTTAGAACTACTAACTTTTCTTTACATGTTGCAAGCATTAACTAATTTACTTTAGAACTACTAGCTTTGTTTTACATGTTGTCTCTCCTATCTCATGTATGACTTCCCTTTTTTTTTCTTCTTTTCCTTCCTTTTATAGCTTTTAGGGTTGCTATTAGGATTTTGAAACACTAAAAGATGTTTAAGGGTATTTTTATCCTCTTTAATTCACATTATTCGAGGGTATAATAAACCTTGGAATCACAAATAACAGTGCCATTTTAGATCATGATTTATCTTTTATCTTCCATTTTGGACTACAATGGTAGTGAAGAGAATGTACAATAATACCATTATGACTCATTGTTAATCTTTTGTCAACAAACATCAAAATTTGTCCTTTTAGCACTTAACCCCTTAAATGGATATGAATATAAAATTTAATCAAAATAACATATAAATAGGATAAATTTGTGAGTAAATAAGGGTAAAAACATATAAAAACATGGTGAGTTTGTCGCTGATTACCAAAAAATAAATATCTATCTTAACTTAATTATGTAGTAAGGTAAGTCATAGTTGATCTCACAGAGAACTAATAGTACCTTTAGCTATTTATAATATTACATAAAAGAAAATAAAAAGAAATAAAAACCCCTTAATGCAGTGGAATTTAAATAAACTAAAAGATAACTAATTATATTTAAAAAATTGAAATAAGGACACAAAATAACAAGAAACAAATAACAAAAATAGAAAGTTGGGCAGAAGATATTATTAGGATTCATAAATTACAATCAATCATGGAAAATATATAGATTGTGTTATACTTAAGATGCTAGCCTATAGACTTAGGTATGACCTTCGTTTTCATTACTCCAATTTGAGAAAATTTTGATACGATAAAAATTTATCCCTTACAACGTGATAACCTAGGATAAATATAAAAAAACACAAAAAAATGTTTTCAACAACGAAGGTTAGAAACAATTTGATCCAAAAAACCTAATTTGGCTATGATACCATGTCAAAATTTGAATAGGAATTGTATTCTTTTATGCAACCAATGTTTACAATAGGCTTAGTTTATATACAAAATTATAACACCTTTAAATAGAAACTAACAATTCTAATCCCATGATTTATGCGATATTCTAATATAATATTAAATCCCATAATTTTTTGGATGCTCTCTAATCCCATAATTTGTATGATATCGTAATATGGTAGGACACTTGATCAATTACAATCATTCTCTATAAATATTCATGATTTTGAAACAAAATTTCAATGGGATTTTGATATTACAGTACTAGTCAACATGGGAGTCGATTTAACCAGTAGAAGTTGGAAAATTATAGTGTTGAAGAGAAGGCTTCTGTTTTTAAAGATCTTTCGTATGCTTATAAGTTAATGACTAATGTTTTTGGTACTTACGTCATTCAAAAGGTGACATTATTCTTACTCTTAATCTTTTTATAACTTTCTGTCTTACTATTATAATGCCTCATTTTGTACTTGTTTTCAGTTCTTTAAGCATACAAGCATGGAGCAAGGGAAGGAGCTTGCCAATCAACCTACTGGACAGATTCTACATTTAATTATGCAAATGTATTGTTGTCATGTAATCTAAAAGGTATATGTTATTAGGTACTGATAGTCTTATGATTATTTTCTCTTCATGTTTAGTCCCTAGATTGTCATGTGATCTGAATATTATAAAAAAAAGATCAAGGAAAGGAAACCTAGATCAAATCATGCTAATGTCTTCAGGTTAATCAATGAAGATATCTTACAATTCCGAGATTTTTCTAATCTTTTTATGGCAAGATGACCATGTCTATTGTCATTTTTGCCATATGAAATGAACTATTATGGAAGAGCATTTCTTGATTGAAATGCCTCTACCTAAATCATTAATGTGGGATTGCAAAATAAAGAGATTATGGGCATTTGAGGTATGCTTAAATTATAATGCAGATCATTGTTGTTAAAGTCTTGCTTTGGTATTCTAAAGGGCGTTATTCTTTATCTATTTCTCATTGTAATAGGATGTTGGTTCAAAAAATTATTTCATATTTTGGATCTATGCACTTTTGTGTATGATGCAAGACGGTACTTATGTAGAGTTGATTTGTTTCTAAGTGCTTGATAGAGCATCAACGAAAAGTACAGCTCATTTATGAACCAGATGGACATGTTATAGGATGCGTGAATGATCAAAATGGAAATCTTCTCATGCAGAAGTGCATTGAGGGTGTTCTAGCAGAGAAAATTGAATTCATTATCTTTGTTTTTCATGGTCAAGTGGCAGCACTTTCTACACGTCCTTATGATTAGCGTGTCATACAGGTATGAGATCTATATATTCTGTGTCGAAAGATCTTCTATTGTTCTTTTCTTGTCTAATATAACACCTGCAAACTTTATCTTTTGATTCAGACTATGCAACAAGTTCTGGAACAATGTGCAGAAGAGTCACATTGTCATTTTATCGTTGGTGATATCTTAGAGTCTCCTATGTTCTTGCCCCAGATTAGTATGGCAATTATATGACTTAGGTAGCTATTTATCTCTTATCACCTTGATCTTTTCTCTACTCATGACTCTCATAAACAATTTTTTTCCTTTTTAAAATTGTCGGCATACTCGTGATTGATTGATTGACAATCGTGGAGCCAACTTATGTGTTTTTCTAAATAGCTATTGATGAGTTTTCTATTTTATATTTTCAACTATGTTTTATGCAATCTAGCTTATAGACGCCTCTGTTACTGAGAGATTTGCATATCTTATTATGTTGGTAACTACTTGATTGATTTTATTTGTAATTCTTATTATGTTCATTTGTTGATTTTTTTTGAATTTTTTTAATTGACAAAAATCAAAGGATTAAGATATAGAAGCAAAAAGGGAATTATTGTTACGTTAATAGGTTTGATTTTATTTTATTTTTGTCTACTCAAGTGATTGAATTTGGTGGTTTGTTTAATGCAACATCTTGTTTTGAATGGTCGACTTACCATGACAATTCCAAAGAGGTTGTCGGCAGCTTTAATATGTTGCCCTAAGTACTAAAATACAATTTTATAATATGTACTTTATTCTTCCTTTAAGTGTTTATATGCTTGATACTGATTCCATTCATGCTCATTTTAATACTTTGAATCAAACTTTTGTGACTCAACATCTCATCTAACATAAAGTCTGTGCTTGAATTTTGTGAATCCTTAATGATAGATTTTTATAATTTTCTCACAGCATGTTCTGCAAAGAGGAAAGCCTCGTTAAAGATGTCAAATTATTAATAAGTTATTAGGTCATATTGTTCAACTGAGCTAGCATAAGTTTGCTTCCTATGTCATTAAGAAGTGCTTGGAATATAGCAGTGCCACTGAATGCTAACAAATAATTCAAGAGATACTTGGGCATAATGAGGCCCATGATAAACTTATTAGGAAGTCTAAAAAATTTGTGCTTAAAGTGAAAGATTTGAGTGTATAGATGTTGGTAACCTATGTCTGAATATGACATCATTGATTCACAACAATGATGGAGAAGGTCCATTTTTCTTTCTCTTATTCTAATTAGGGATTAATATAGGAGAAAAAGCATGTAACTTCATAGTTATTGAAAACACACTTGGAATTTTTATAATGTTTTATTTTTGCTTCCTTTAGTATATACTTTTTTGTTGGTGTGATATATTAATTGGACTCCATGTATCTGTTTTGCATAAAAGAGGCTACTGATTCTTTCTGTTCATAATTGCAAACTGATAAATGAAGGCTATATGTTATCATAGATACACATTTTTTGTGCTTAATCCATATGCTAACATCTTTTCACTTTATGTTGTGCAAAAAATCCTACTATTTTTCTTCCCTTAATTGTCACGTAACTACAAAATATGCCCTAATAATTCCATGATTCCATGGAAGCAAATTTTCTTCTTTAAGACTGTTTCTACAACGACTTTTATAATTCCCTTGGTTGGATAATAAATTTGATCAGTAGTATAATTTCCTAGGAATGTTGGAAGCAAAAGGATTTCAAAGCTGTTGAGATTTATTTGAATTAATCCTCATATGTGCTTTTAGGGCATCTCAAACAGACCTCCATTATGAAGGAAAAATACTAAATTAGAGGTGGATTGAACTCCAATCCACCTCCAATTTCTCCTTTATTTTGGAGGAGATGTACAGTGCCACTGTACACATGCCATTATTGTTCTCTTTTCTTTTTTTTTTCTTTTTTCCTTATTTATTTATTTATTCATTTATAATTATATATTTTTTATTTTATTATTTAAATAATATTCTAATATTTTTATTTAAGTAATTATAGTAATTATATATTTTTAGTAATTATAATAAATATAAAATTATAGTAATTATATATTTATTTAAGTAATTA
>JAOXYD010083854.1:0-12240 GCA_028565735.1 Pinacopodium congolense
AAAATTAGTTCAAAACATCTCAAGACTCCCTTAATATTTAGGAGGTTAATCAAATTAGGTGTGAAAAACATCTACAATTCATTTGCAAATTACAAATGACATAATTGTAATCCTGAGGTACTAATTAAAATATCTTCAATTATTCTACAATTGATGGTTTTATAAACTAGAACATTTAGAAGTTCAACCATTACTAAAATCAAAATGAGATAGATAAAGGGTGAAAATGGACATTCTTTCTTAATGCCCCTTTTCCTATCAAGTTGATTAGTACAAAAAATATAAATATGAATAAATACTTTTATGTTTAAGAGAAATCACTTTATCCATTTCTTCCATCTAGAACCAAAGTTCATTTTACTAAGAAGAATGAAATGAAATAATGAGAAATAGTGGGACATAATTTCCTAAAATTCATCTTAAGGAGAGTAAATCTAAGCATTTTGGTCTTAAAAAATTACAATACTTGAGCCAGAACTTTATCTAATATCTACATACTTTTGATGTAGGTTATCTACTCTTCATCAATTAGCTTAGTAATGACCTTTTTTAATTTTGGCTAATATTTTTTAGAAAATCATGTAAAAAATTATTAAGATTTATAATTCTACATTAGCTCCAACTACTAATATTGGAAACTTTAAAATTGAAGATTATAGAGAAAGATCTAACAATATATGGGAATCTACTTGAGTTTATGGAATTAGTAACAAATATTATAAAATCATTAGTTATATTTTAAATTTTCTCAAAAAGAAAACATGAAATTGAAATCATCAAGGATAGGTGCCTTATTTGCATCGTATTTAATTATAGTTGCTTAATCTCTTTAATCCCCTATATAGTGAAGATGCTTGTACTAAGTACAAAAGGCATGGCCACGTGAGTACAAGTCAAAATTGAAATCTTAAAAAATAAATTCTTTAAACAACTTGTCAAACATAAAGTTTCAAAAAAACAAGATATATAACATGCGTTAAAAGAAAAAACAAGTTAAAAGTATCTTCAAGAGAAAAAAAATCAATAACATTCACCAAAACCTTTTAATTATTACATATGAATTTGTTTTGATCATCTAAGATAGCTAGTTTAGCAAGAAAACACTATGCATTTATGAATATTATGGTTTTTAGTATATTACTATAAGTATTTTTCTAAAAATTATTAAAAAGAGGAGTAAATTAGTGCTTTAGAGATTCTTCAATTAATTAAGAAATAATTTAAACCAAATATAAATATATCTATCACTAAGATAAAAGAATGAAAATGGTCAATCATAAACAAATGGATGATATAAGTGAAGGTATGATCCAATGACATCATCTTTTATAATGATTAGTTCATCCTTAACTTGCGTCTACTCTATAATCTCTTCTAGAGGATTTTGAATCTACTATTTCTCTTCTTCATGAAGTTAATCTAGCCTTTATATAATGTATTTTTTTAAGGCTAAAGAGTATCCTAAAATACAACTCTCTCTTTATCTAAATTCTACCAAAAATGTAATGAGAGTTTTAATAAATCATGATATATCAATTTCATATAAGCTCACACGTTATAGTCTACTCTTGATTAGGTCAAAGTGTGTATATTAACATATAACTTAATTTCTCTCAATTTATTATAATTTAATTTTTCTAAAATAATCTCAATAATCTCAAGAAAGTCTTTTAGAAACCCTACAAACATTTTAAAGTTAAATATATTGGGATCTCTAACTGTTTAACCTTTTTTTGTCATTTATGTCCTTATATTTTGAAAAATATTTCTTAACCCTATTTTAGCATTATTTAACTATCATATAAACTCTTTTTTATATTATATTTATTTTCCATATTTTTACCTAAATTGACATAGCTAAAATTGTTAAGTTTTATTATAATGTCATTTTAAAGTTATGAATGGATGAAAAAAGAATATAATATGATAGAAAGAGTTATGTAATAGCTAAACAATATCATGGGGGTAAGTGATAGTTTTCATATTAAAGTGAAACAAAAAATCAAATTATAAAGGTTCTAATGTAATTAACCCAACATTTTACTTATACTTAAAACTCATTGGATCATTAATCTATCTATTTAAGTCTTAATAGGAAGGTCATTGGTTTCTTCTTATTATCTAATGTATAGTTGTGTAGTATTTAATAAAATATGATTGGCCTCTTATCATGTGCTTATTAATGTCCTATCTAAAATGCAATTATGGAATAACCTTTTAATGCTCTTAATAAACAAAATTTTAAAAATCATTGATATTTTACCTATATCTCTATTTTTTCAACCTAATGAATTTGATTTGATAAAGTTTCAAGTCATTTGACTCCTTTTTAACTTGTCCAAGCTAATACTAAAAAAATGAAAACAATTTTAAATATTCTCCTATTTTGAAAATTTTAGAGTTTTGATACCTTTTCTTTAAATGTACATCAAATTTTCTCTTAAAAGTTTAAAATTTAATGAATTAAACTCCAAGTAATATTGTATGCAATTTTTTAATGTATAGTGAATAGTAAAGAGAAAGGAGGATATAAGTAATATTACATTGTAATAATTTAATCTTTGTTTTTGATTACTTGATGTTCCTATAACTTGATTTGGTCTTCACTTGACCTTGCATGAATTTTTTTTCTCTATTTAGATCATCTTGCTTGATTAATTAAAACTTGATTTTTTAGTAACTCAAAATTTTAAATTATTAGTAATGACAATTTATCACTAAAATAATGGATTAGAGACTCCTTGTCTTAAAAAAAAGAGAATAAAATGACTAAGAGGGAAAAGCATTTATCAATTAAATCTAAATGTAAACAACTTATTTACGAGAAAGAAGGAAAATGACTTGATAAATTATAACAATTTAAGAATAAGCATTCCTACCATGATGTAAAATAAGTAAATACATTTATGAATAAAATTACGGTTAATATTATACTCAATAAGTTTTATATGTAAAGAAAATCAAATGGTTAGTAAAGCGACTAATAAGTCAATATGACAAGGAAATTAGAAAATGTGTAATGAACAAGAGCTAATAAGACATGCAAATTAGGAAAACAAACACTATAATTAAAAAATTAGTACAAAAATAAGAGTCAATGATTAGAGATAAGGCTTGTAAAATAGTTAAAGGGAAATTGAGAGGTTGAAATTATGAACAAAAGCTAATCTAACATATGAATTAAAAAGGTTAACATTGAGACCATATTTTTGTAGTTATTGGTAGTTTTGTGCCTTTTATGATCTTTTAAACAATTGGTGATATGAAGGGTTAAGATTTTGGATTTGACAATTCTCCTTACCCCTAATTGATTCCTTTCCGTGACACTTACTTCTTTTAATATCCTCTTATAGTCATCTTTATTCATCTTGTACCCTAGATTAAAGTGTTCGTATAGATTCCTCGTCCCTTATATAGAAAAATACTTTTTAAATTCCTTCATTTTCAAATTTAATAACTCTATTCCTATCGGTTCCATCTCTTAAACAATCATTTCTATAATAGTAAATAAATATGGTTGTTTTATTATTACCATCTTAGCCATGTATTTAGTATTATATAGTTATAGTGGTTTACAAGAGCTTGATGCTATATTCTTTTCTACATTAATTTGTGTTACTAACATGTTCTTCTGGATAATTAAGGCATATGTTCTATGCACTATGATTTAATGGTCTTCAACATATTTGATCTTTTAATGGAAAGAGGATGAGATTTCCCTTGCGTTACAAGTCTTTGATTATCTTAAAATCATATTATAAGCTGACTAAAAATCAACTAATTGGAATGTGACTAAGAAACTTATTAGCCCAGTTTTAACTTCCATGCTAATATCTTTTTATACCTTTCTCCTTGCATTGTCAAATGATCTCATTATAACTTGAGTCCTAACATAGCATGACATGCTCTATATAATCAATCTTTTTTTAGTAAAACATAAAATTTGTCGACTTATTGTTAGTTAGAACTATAGACACTACAGCCCATTACAATAAATAGTTATACATGACACATTTATATGCTCAATCCCTTCAGGCCCTAGTTCATGATTAATGGATGCAATTGATTATGCTAAATGGATTTGCCTATAATATTTGCTACTCCTTTTGATGACATATTAGGACAACATAGGTTTCATTTAGATCATTTTTCAATATGATATTACTAGCTTCAAGCTCATGACTAGTGAAAATAATGATATTTTTCTTTTATGTATTCTTTAATTGCTTATTGATAGAGTATTAACTTCACTTCATCAATTTGAAGAAATCAATTGCTTATTCTTTCATCACTTTTTTTAATCTTATTTTCACTATTTCTTCTTTTTCTTTACTTTAAGTAACATATAAGTTCCTTTTATACAACCTCTCTACTACTTATAAAGTATAATGTCTGCAACTTTTAGTACTCCCTCTTTACATTATAATATTTGATAGGATTGAATTATCTTATATTTTCTTATGCATTTTCATGTGAATTCAATCCTATGTTGGTGTTTCAATATTCAATTTGTGTTCAATTTGTGTTTAATGCTAGGTTGGATGTGTTGATACACATTTGGGACTAAAAAGGAAGAGATTTGAATCAAATTGGAGTAAAAATAGAGAGGAAGAGCTACTGTAGAACGTAAAACAGCGAGCTACCTATATTCACAATGGCGTCGTTATACTCCAAGTAGGGTGCCATTAAACCCACATCTCCAAGCCAAACACAACAGTCTCTAGACCTCCATTTAATCCATAAATAGCATTGTTGAAGTAACGAACAATGAAAATAAAAAAAGAAACAAGGAAACGTTGCATTTGGAGGCAAAACTATATAGATAAGCGAGACACAATAGACGCTCAAGAGCAGCCTCCCTTTTCTTAGTTTTAGTCATCCTCTTTAGCTTTTTCCTTATTTTACTTTCTTTTGTTCTTAGTTTTAGGTGGTTTTTGGTTTATTTTCTTATTATTTTTATTTCTACTCCATTTATTTCTTGTTTTAGACATTAAATACTTAGTGTTTTATGTTTTTCCACTGTTTATGCATTTATTTTATCTTATTTCATATTTAGTTGTGTTTTGCTTATTATTGTATGGAATCTTGGTTTTTAATTAATATAGTTGTGTTTTATTTAGTTTCTGATCTTGTGATTATTTATTTCATTATTATTTCTGCGTTTATAATTTATTTTCATTATTTTATGTTTATTTTTTATGTTAAGCTAGTTTTCTTATAGGTTGGAAGATATTGATGGAATTTTGGCTTAATCATTGTAAGAATTAACTTGAATTTAATTGAGCTTTATGATTTAGGTTAGGAATGAATTGGAATTCCACTAAAATTTCATGAATTAGGGATTAATGCTTAGGATTAGTTACTGTAGGTGTAATTCTTAGTTCAATTGCTAGGTAGAGGCTTGTGATACGTAATTATCTATAGTTAATACCACAAGTGGCAATAGGCTAATTAGATTTGTAGATGAACTTAATCAATTAATCTAGGATTCCAATCTTCTAGGCTACATTGTCTAAGCTTGTGTGACTATAACTTAGGCTATTCATTCCTTAATTTTTAAAGTTGTTGTGTCGATAAATTTAGAAAGCTTATTCTAGGTTGCCGTATAGTTAAGGATAAGTTTTCTATCGTATATGACTTATCAAAAATAGAGGAATATAGGATGTAAGAGTTTGTTTGTGTTTATAGGCTAGTATCTTGGACCAACCATAATTTATCTGTTTCGAGGATTAATTATAATATAGAATCCCGTATTTATCTTCCACGCAGCTTTTGTATTTATTATTTGTTTCTTTTTTGTTTGCTTCTGTTTCGTTAATTGTCTTTAGTGTTTAGTTTAATGTCTTCGCATCCAGGGGTTTTCTTTTCTTTTTCTTTTCCTTTTAGGCAATCTTTGAAATAACTTCAGCGTACCCTAGCTCCGTACAGGATCGACTTTAGCTTGCCTTAGCTACTTAGTTAAGTAAGTTTGGTAATTTTATTATTTGATAGTCTGCTACAGACTCATTAAATTTTTGACACCATTGATGAGGAGCTGGCACTTGTATTTTAACTATTTCTAGTGTTGTTTTTGTATTTATTTTTTAATTATTTTTTATCATGTTGTCTTTTATTTATTTTAGATTCACAACTTTCTCAGATTTTAGATCTTTTAGAGGCAATGGTTCATTATCAATATACTTTTGATTTTGATTATTCATATTATCATTATTATGATGATGAGTTTCCATCTGTTGCTACTTCCAGGTTTGAGCATTAAATGGCGAATTTCATACCCTTAGCCTTGTAAGTACTAACGGATGAACAACGAGCTAAGGTATGTGAAATGTGCTCATTTATAGGTTATCCTTTTTGTACGTATCCTTTTTTGTAGGATACACAACAATAGGTTTTATTCTCCACCTACATGCTACCAAGACCAAGTACATTTCCACTATGTGCCTCCACCTCCATCATTGCCACCACAAGCTGATGGGATGTCATTGGAGGAGATCATAATGAGCTTGGCAATGAGCACTCTTTAATTCTAGCGAGAAACAAGGAGCAACTTAATGACCTTAGAAGATCAATTGAGCCACTTAACGGATGTGTTCCAGAGCATAGAAGCCTAAGTGTCTACAAGTGTTCTAAGTCAACAGGAGAGTGATGCTGAGGTGTGCGACATTCCATCAAGTAGTAGAGAACCATGGGAGAACTTAGAAGCACCACTCATTCAAGAAAGAATAAAAGAAGTTAGGAGAGGAAGCGCCACTCATTCGAGAAAAGACAGAAGGTGAGTAACCTCATAAATTAAGCGATACATTTTATGTTATTGCTACCTGATTTTGTTTCCTTTTCCTAGCATTCACAAGTTCAAGATGATGGAGAAATGAAGAAAAGCAAACAAGAACCGTAAAGTGCAAATGAGTTAAACGAGTTGTGGGTAAGAGAGTTGAAAACTGAAGGTGATAAGAAGGATGAGGAGTCTCCACACCCATTGGTGATACTATTATGGAGACCATCCTAATGTAAGAAGTTTGATACCCAAAAAGAAGAATGGACATTAGAATATGATGGCGAAATGATGTAATTTGACTCTTTCAAAGCTATAGGGTATCATGCTAATTGGGAGCCTACTTAGAGAAAAGTTGATCCAAGCTACTGAAGGAGTTTGAGCATGCTTCCTATTAGACTCAAGAATCTATTCGATAATGGATGATATAAATATGCCTAGGATCAACCTTATAACCTTAATTAAGCATTTGATAAGAGGCATCCTATCTGTATCTTTTTGTTCTTAAGTGTTTTTCTCTTTTGTACATATCTCTTAGTTGGTTTGCTTTGCATGTTTTAATTTCTTTTTGTGTTTTTTAGTTGTAGATGTAAGATGGGCTGCTTATTCTTCATAAAGGAAGCTACACTCTTGGTTTTAACGCTTGAAATGGTCTTCCAATCCTAGGGGAGCATTCTTGTTCTCATCCTTGTGATTTTACTAATTTTAAAATATTATGGATAATGTCTCATTTAAGTGTGTGGGTGGGGCAAGAAATTAAAAATATTTGTGCACTTGAATTATTGTAAGTTTGATGGTGACAATTTGAATGTGGTAGCTTGAATGATTTTGATATTTAGTTAATAGTTAATTGTAGTACTTGAATGAAGTTTATATTTTTTATTTGAGGATCTTTGCTCAACTCTTGAAATGATGCTAACTCTTTTTTTCGTTTTCCCATTTCTTTTATGTGCCTTGCATTTATTTAGTGATTCATTTTTATGATATTTAATATTTGAGTCCATTTTGTATGATTTTTCATATAAATATGAGATGGGATGTTTAGAATAAAGTGTTGAAACAAAAAGAAAAGGAAACAAAAGAAAAAAAAGAAAAAAAAACATCTTTGTTTTTACGTTTTTGTTGACAATATGCTTGCTTTATGTTTTTGAATAAGAAGCATCTTTGTTCTTTTATGTTGTTGTTTGTTTTGGGCAATTCTCACTCCACTGGCTTTAACTAAATGTAAGGTTGAAGTTATATTTGAAGATGGTGATCTAACCTAGTAATCGGGGGTGTTCATAACAAATGTTCACCTTCGCGTCAAAAAGTTAGATGACCTCCCAAACAAATATTGCTCAAATCTCATATTATATCGTGCTTTCATTTGTATTTCATCTTTTTTAGCATCCTTGATTAGTTTGTGTGATAACCTATGTGAAATGGCTTGAATGTTGGATATTATGTATGTCGGGTTGCTTCTTGACTAATTGTGTGTTTTGTTTGTGATTAACTTGTTTTTTTATCATGATAGAGTTGAAATTTGTGAATTGGATTAAAAGCATTAATTTATTTCTGTTGTGCTTAATTAGCTATTAACTCTTGATCAAGATAGTTTGAGTGAAGTGTTTGAGTTATTGCTTGAGGATAAGTAATAGTTCAAGTGTGGAGATATTTGAAAGGATTAAATTATCTTATTTTTTCTTATGCATTTCCATGTAAATTCAATCCTATGTTGGTGTTTAAATGCTTAATTTGTACTCAATTTGTGTTTAATGATATGTTGGACGTGATGATATATATTTGGGACCAAAAAGGAAGAGATCTGAAACAAATTAGAGCAAAAATAGAGAGGAACAACTGTTATAGAATGTAAAATGGCGGGCTACCCAGATTTACAATGGTACCGTTACACTCCAAACAGGACGTCGTTTAACCCTACATCTCCGAGCCTAAAATGACGATCTTCAGAGCATTGTTTAACCCCTAAATGATATTGTTTAATTAGTGAACAACAAAAATAAAAAAGATAAGGAAATGTTGCGATTTGAGGAAAAATTTACATATATAAGCGAGACACAGCAGACGCACAAGTTCAGCCTTCGTTTTCTTAGTTTCAGCTACCCTCTTTAGCGTTTTCCTTATTTTACTTTCTTTTATTCTTAGTTTTAGGTGGTTTTTGGTTTATTTTCTTGTTATTTTTGTTGCTACTCCATTTATTTCTTGTTTTAGACATGAAATACTTAGTGTTTTGTGTTTTTCCACTATTTGTACATTTATTTTATCTTATTTCATATTTAGTTGTGTTTTGTTTATTATTGTATGGAATCTTGGTTTTTAGTTAATACAGTTGTGTTTTCTTTAGTTTTTGACCTTGTTTTTATTTATTTCGTTATTATTTATGTGTGTATAATTTATTTTAAGTATTTTCTGTTTAGGTATTATGATAATTTCATAATGTTAAGCTAGTTGTATTATAGGTTGAAAGATACCGATGGAATTTTGGCTTAATTATTGTGAGAATTGACTTGAATTTAATTGGGCGTTGGGATATAGGTTAGGATTAAATTAGAATTCCAGTAAAATTTCATGAGTTAGGGATTAATGCTTAGGATTAGCTACTCTAAGTGTAATTCTTAGTTCAATGCTAAGTAAATGCTTGTAATACATAATTGTCCATAGCTAATACCATAAATGGCAATAAGTTAATTGGAATTGTAGGTAAAATTAGCCAACTAATCTAGGATTCCAATCCTCTAGGCTACATAGTCCAAACTGGTGTGAATATGACTTAGGCTAGTCATTTCCTAGTTCTTAAAGCTATTGCGCCAGTAAATCTAGAGAGCTTATTCTAGGTTGTCGCATGATTAGGGCTAAGTTTTCTATCATATAGAACTTATTTTAAAATGGAGGAACATAGGACGCAAGACCTTATTTGTGTCTATATGCTAGCATCTTAGACCAATCACAATTTATCTATTTCAATAATCAATTATAAGTCTAGAATCCATGATTTATCTTCCACTAAGCTTTTTGTATTTGTCATTTGTTTCTTACTTTTTTTTATGTTTCGTTAATTGTCTTTAGTGTTTAGTTTAATGTCTTCACATCTAGGGATTCTGTGTAGGATCGACCCTAAATTGGCCTAACTACTTAGTTAGGTAGGTCAGTATTTTTATTATTTGATAGTCTGCGATAGACTCATTAAATAGTATTACCAACTTATCTTAGACTTACCTTGAGGGTGGAACTGATACCATTTTACTTTCAATTGAACTTATCATTGTGTGGGATATATGAGTGTAGTTTTATGGAACCTTTTAGTTACAATAGCTCTTAGTTTTTATGGTAGTTCTCTTATAATGACTTTAAGGTAGGCTTGCCTTGGCACTGATGATTAGTTATGCACCTCATTAACAAGTGATACAGTCAATATGAGTCCAAAGAATATTCCCACAAGGATATGCTATAATTACTAAGTCAAAAGGTGTACGATTATATAGAAAACTTTGAATTAAAATGATAGACTAATTAATATAATTAAAATAACTACTACATTAATAAATTATTCAATCCCAATAGAAGTAATGAGATAAAGGTTCTACTAATCTTAAGATCTATCTGAGGGTTCAAGTTTAATGGTTTAATTAAGTCCAGGAAATCATGATGTTAAATAGATCCAAAGTATCTTTACGAAAATAAGATAAAACCATAGTTAGGATAGAGTCTTATTGTTGTGTATTGGTTAGGTAATTATGAAATTTGAAATGATTTTAACGATTTTACTTTGAAAACCAACATGATTAAGGTAAGTGTACCTATTGAACAGGAAATAAAGTGGAGTATTGTAAGCCCTACATGTCGATCCCATATGAAAAAAGATTAATTACTAGGTTAATGTAATCACAATTATCTAGGAAAAGCCAAATAATTTGATTAAAAACTTGAAACAATGCTAAAATACTCTAACTCAGTTCAAAAACTTGAAAATGATTTTTTTAATTGATTTGAAAATTTTCTGAAAATTACCAAATGTGAAAATTAACTAAGGATTAGGTGATTGATGATTTAATTGAGCTTTAAACAATTTTAATGGCTTATTTAGAGTTCCTTCATAAAATCAAGACAAAGTTATGGTTACTTTGGTTTTTCTCCATTAATCTTAATTTAAAGTTTGGTTATGCCTTAAATAAAGTTAATAGGCTTTAATTTCAACAAGTTGATTTCTAGATTTGTAGTCTTAGATCTGTAACTCTCACCAAAAAAATCAAAGTTTGGTCATTAATTAATTAATTTGTGTTGTTTATTAAGTTTTATAATAAACTAAGTTAATTTCTCAAACTTAGATAGTCATTAACTCTAATCCCAAGTGGCCAGCTTAAAATCAGAACTTTTAAACCCTTAATAAACAAAAATCAGACCTTTTTACATGCCTTTAACCTCTTTTAAATCATAACTACACCAATCATTAGCATAAAAAATAATTTAGCCACATATATTGATCGAAGCATACAAAATATACAACTTAAGCAACATCCTTTGACAAATATTAATAAACGAGCTTTAATAATAAGTTCAAAAAGTTACAAAATACCAAGAACAACATCTAAATGCTTCATAAACTTCTCAATGTGATCTGAACTCTAGCACAGCTCCAAATCATGAACAAACTTGCATGAAAATCAATAAACATTAAAGGATGTAAGTTTAAGAACACTATTCTTGATCAATCATAAAACATGAGCATATAACAAGTATTTTGAGTTAGAAAACCTCCTAAGTTGATCTTCAAACTCAAAATAAGGTATTAACAACAAGCTCAAATGTTCAGTAACTTAAAAAATAACTTAAAAATGAAAAAAAATGTATTTGAAGCCTAAGAACTAAAAGAATAAAACTAAGAGAGAAGAAAGAGCCACTCTCTCTAAACTTATATCTCAATTTCTCTGATTAAATGCATGTCTCATCTTTTTTTCTTTTTTGATAGCTTATCGACAACTTCACTTAGTTCTTCTAGATAACAGCATTAATGAAGAACATACCTAAGCTACAATTTTAAAGATTTGATGGTGATATATTTTTCTAGCCTCCATTATGGTGAGTTGATTTGAGGTAATATAGCGCCTTGAGCCAGTCTTATTGGTCCTAAATCACTGCCTCTATATGGAGGTCTCTGGGAGCAATACGAGGGTTTCTCTAGACCCACGTATTAGTCTTAAAAAGTGACTTTTTGCTTCTTTTCTTACTTCAATCTTCATAATTTACCAAATAATCTCTATTTCCTGCAAATTAAACATTATAAAACATAAATTGGACATTTAAAAACTAAATTAGGGGTCATAATTCAATAAATAATGAATAAAAACTCAATCAATTTGACCCCTATCTATTTTCCCATACTTAAGCATTTGCTTGTCCTCAAGTAAATTAATTCATCATCAATTTCATAATAGGATATAAATATAGGAAAATCAATTCAAAATTTGACA
>JAOXYD010083864.1:0-25920 GCA_028565735.1 Pinacopodium congolense
TTAAACTAACTTTCTAGCAAAAATTCTAATAACTATAAATTAAATAAAAACAGAAAATAAATAAATTAAAACCTAAGTAATAATTAAGACATAAAGCATAACTAAAATAAAAATATGAAAAGAAATTTAATTCAAATTTGCTAAAGACAATTAATATTATAAGCAAACAATTGTTGTAACTTAAGGAAAATAATAACCTTAACACTAAAATACTATTCCTCCATGACAAAGAACAAAGTGAATAAAATAAAATAAAATATAAATAAATAAATAAAATGACAGAAAATTCAGACTAGAATTAAGTTAAAATTTCGAAAAATAAACGAAATAATCAAAACAAGAGAATCTTGCAAACAAAAGCTATACTGAATAGTAGTTAAATGAAAATTAAATTCATCCAATGCAGCAGCTAACTTTTGGTCTGTGTAGGTGGTGCGCTAATGGAGCAGCTCAAGCCAAAGTAGCCAACTCCCCAAGCAAATCGCCAACCGTCCCCCACCTGTCCTCTTTGCTCTCGCCTCTCTTAGACAACAACGTCTCCTGGTAAAGCAAGACCAAGCTAAAGACTCCTAATTGAAGCCGCTTGTCCACCTTGAAGCCCTCCATGCCGAAGATGTAGCCTAGTCCTCCAAAGCCGCCACTCCTCAAAGCACTCGGACAACAACCTCAACTCTCTGCCTTCTTGGGATTCACGCTTGAATCCCATTTAATTCAGTAGCCTTCTCTTTTGTCCAAATGCGCGTCCTTTGCTCATCGTTTTGCTTAAATAGTATCTAAGTTCAAGGTACTTCTATTCACCTTTAACGGGACACCATAAATGATATTTAGGTTTGCCTATTCCATAAGAATATTAATCCTATAATTTTTCCACTAAAAATAGTAGCTCTCCTTACCCTATGCCTACTGAAGTTAAGACCGTTTTTTAGTTACTTACTGTGATGAGTGAACTAATAACATTAGAGAGCTCAATTTCATCTCCTATTTTCATCACTTCTCCATAAAATGCAATTTTCTTTCCTCTAGAAACCATAATACGATATAGATTTAGATGATTTGTGGTTGCTTTCTAATTTAATGCTAAGTAAAACAATATATGTATGAGATTTCATCCTTTATAACATGGTTCAACATACTTTCAATACAAAATTGAAATATTCCTTATTCCCTAATTTTGGGACACATCTTCTATCATTTTTGTATTCACTCCACTAAAGATGCATTTGGGATTAACACTGTCTTTGATTAATCAAATCTAAACCACACAAGGTATCAAGTTTTAAGTAATGAAATGACGCAACTGCATAAGTGATTGGGGCATCCTATACCATTTTGGTGGTGATGATGAGCTTGATCTGAGCCACTCTATTTCTTTACTAGTAGTTGATAAGGATACATCTTCTAAGCCTCGTATAGTTTCATTTGATACTTTGACCAAGATTGCCTTACTTTGTAGGGAGTTTGATACCTTCCAATAGTATATTACACGTAAGTATCAATAGGTTACCACACTACTTTGTGGGATACATACATGGGCTGATGAGATATGCATCTTGCTTCATGATCAGTGATCCTAACCTTCATCACCATCATATCACTGACTAGCAATAGTTTTGGATATTTTTTAGGATTTCATTTTTTAGTGATTTTTAAGATAGTTTGATACCTTTGACATTATTGATATGACTCATTTTGATTATTTATACTATTGACTCTTTATATGAAGTCTCACCCACCTTTTCTTTTTGGATTAAAGTTTATGTTGTTTTCTTCTTGATTTTATTTACTAGATCACTAATTTTTAGCATTTTATAATTCTAAATTAGGGCAAAAGGAGATATGATATTATGTTTTATATAGGGATAATAATAGCCTTTTGATAATAATGCAGGAATTTATGAGTTATGTTTTTTCTAATTTAAATAGATTTGGTAAGTTCTAAACTTATTAAATTTGAGTTAAAATTAAATTTTTGGAAATAGTTGCAAAAATTTGATAAATGTAAGGGAAGATAAACAAATTTGAAATTTTGATGTTGATTATTATAAATGTTCAATTTTTAAATATATTTGGATTTGTAAGTGAGATATTGTTTATAAAATAGTTTAGTTATGCTGCTTTTGATATCATATGATTATATGTTGTTAAATGAATTTGAATGATTTGGAATAATGCTATGGTATTTATAGTTTAAAGGTTTGTAATATCACATGATTTTGTTATCATAAAAAAAAGAGAGATTGTTAAGCTACTAAAAGCAAATCCGAATTGCTTTGATTTTGACAAAAAAAAGTTTGAACTAATGTTTCGTTATGTTAAAGTTCTTGAAAGATACATATATGAATAAAATGTTAAAAAATTTCTTTATTTAATCTTGGAATCAAAATAGATATTACGAAGTTAAAATTAAGAAGAATAAAGTTTTGAAGATCAAGATTTTATTTATGTAGGTTTCTTCTTGTTTTTTTTATATAACTTTTACTTAGTTTTCTTTTGTGTTCAAAAGGGTTCACTTATGCATAATTGCATAATCAAGAGGTAATTGTGTGGGAAATGTTTTGAAATAATTCTCTTCATGAGTAAAAATGATATTAGGGAAGTTTTTAATGTATGTGCGAGTTAAGAGTATTTTTTGATGAATTGGAAAGTGTTCTAAATTAAATTAAATAAGAATGAATGTATTTAGACTATTTATAAACAAGTCTTAACTTGTACCAATTGACTTGGGGCATAGACTAGTCAACCTGTGTGCTATTTGTTATATCACTAGTTGACAAGTTGATAACACTAATCGATTAGTGATATCAACAGGTTCACCAGTGATTGATTAACTAGTAGTACAACGTACAAGTTGACTAGTTGAGGTGAAAATCACATAAAAACAATTATATATGCAATGGAAAAATGAATTAATTAAATTGGGTCAATGTTCACTAATGGCTAGTATACCGATGTTGAACTATAAATATGTGCTTTTTTATGTTTTAATCATCAAACAGGAGCCAAAAACATTCATACAAGGGACTAAAGCATTTAAAACGTTGTCTTAAGAGTCTTGGTGTTGTTTTAGGTTTGTTTTTAAAGGTTTTTATTAACTTATTTATGTATTAATTCTAAGTGTTTTGTGAGCTCCTTTCATGCACCTTGTGAGCTAAGTGAAACGATTGTTAGTTAGGGAACTGTGAAAGATTATCTTTTAGGCTTGTGAAAAAGGATTGCTGAAATGTACTGAGGACATTTGTAATGGGATACCCAATGAGGAGTTGTGGAATGGATGTAAGAGAAGAGGTTTTGTCAAAACTACCATGAAACTCATGTGTGTATGTTATCCCTTGCCCTCTTTACTTTAATGTATTCACTTTACAAGTAGTATATATTTTTATTTCATTATTCATATTTTTTATACAATTTTTTATTTATCTTCAACATAAGTATTTAAAGGAGTTGGTGAATTTAGGATCATTATGTTTTTTAAAAATTTAAATAATTAACTTACCCCATCCTTATAGGAGCTAAATAGGACCAAAATAAATGTATATCTATATGCATACCTAAGTCTTAACTTATTATAGGTCCGCGTGTGGTAATTTTTCTTAGGTTGATAATTTTACATCCTCGCTTTATATCTATCTTATGGTGCTTTTCTAAATTTTATGTTAGGACTATACAAATAAGCATGACATGTCTTCTTAGGTTGTGTCCTACTTGTGGATACATTGCAAGCATATAGGTTATAACTTCCAGTATAATAGATATTATTCTTTAGGTTATGTTAAATGCTTGTTAAACCTTTGATTTTGTTAGTTTATTGTTAAATCCTTCTATTCTAGCCTTTTCAATCTTTATTTCCTTTATGATCTTTAAATTTTATTCTTTGTTTAGTTTAATTTCATATTGTGTTTGTGTTCATTTTAGTATGTTAGATTCATTTTAATTTGGTTTGAAAGTATTTTATGGATTTATAGATGATAATTGTGAGAATTGTGATGGGTTTTGAATGGGAATTATGATTTAGTTTAGAATTAAATTGAAATTCGGAATCAATGTCATGAATTAGATATTAACTCATGGGATTGGCTATCCTAGGCTTAATTTTGAGTTTAATCGCTAGGTTTTAGCGTTTGAACCATAATTATCAGTAGTGATAACTATAAGTGGCGATAGGTTAATTGATTTTAAAGGTAAATTTAGTCAATTAGTCTAGGATTTCATTTCTTTAAGTTATATGGTCCTAGCTTATGTGATTATGGCTTAGGTTAGTCATTCCCTAGTTCTTAACACTATCACACTAATAAATCTTGAGAACTTGTTCTGGATTGTTGCATGATTACTGACAAGTGTTCTGTCGTATATAACTTATCTAAAAATGGAGGAATTTTAGATGTAAGAGCTTGTTTGTGTCTTTAAGCTTTCATTTTAGGCATAGCACAATTTACATATATTTGATGATAAATTATAGATCTTGAATCTAAAAAATATCTTATGCCCGTCTTTTCATTCTTGTTAGTTGTTTCTTGTCTCTTTACTTTAGTTTCTTTAATTTTCTTTTAGCTTTATTTAATTCCTTCAAAACAAGGGGTTTATTTTATTTTCTTTCTCTTTTACTCTCTATGGGATCGATCGTAGTTTGCCCTGATACATAGTAGGTTAGTTAGGTTAATTTATTATTTGGTGGTATGCTACAGATCCACCAAAGCAATATATATATATATAGAAACTAAAATTTAAACTCAGTTAACGAAATTCAATTAGTGAAAATGTAGAAGAAAGAAAAATGATGAAGTTGCTTAAAGATGGAAACTTAAGGATTATTTTATCCTTATTTATCATCCCTTTTTCTTATTGGTTTAAATATATTTGTTCCTAGATATCCAATGGTTTGATTACCCTCTCTTGGGATCTAATCAAATAATCCTTATAGAAATAGTTACAATTTAATTTGCAACCTTTTGGTTTACAAAACTACTTCTAAATCCGTGATTGGATTTAAAGAAATCCTAAGGATAATTAACAAGCAAGCAAGACCTCTCTTCAATCACTTATTAATATGATATTTGTAGGTCTATTAAGCCATGAACTCTTATTACACAACTTAACTCAAATAAATCAACCTAATCTCTTGATTCAAATCAATTATAAGCGTAACAAACATCACAAGAATTCAAGCATTAAATTAATAAGATAAAAGTCGTATAAATCATTAAAGAATAAACCATAAAATATATTTAACAATCTATAATATTATTCAGTACATAACTATTTAGATTAAACGTCCAAAAGAGAGAGATAGAAAATAAAAAAGAGTATATGCAACTTGAAGCCTTTGAGCTGGAAATATGGAAAGCCTAGATGATCTTGATGTCCCCACCTTTATCTTAAATTTCTTATTTTTTTTCCTCTTTAAAACATTTTTTCCTTATATATTCTCTAAACTAAAAATGGTAGCTATTAAGCTTTTCTTGGATGTCCTCTATCCTAAAATAGCATCCAAAATTATAAACACATTATTCCCATAAAATTTAAAGCCTTAGTAAGTAGGTATAGCGACCAACTTACTATAAAGACTTGGGATATGTAGCATTCTCTATCACTATAGTGACCTAGAGGTTAGTTACTCCATCTTCTTTTCCTTTTTCATAACTTTTCCAACTTTTAGATGTTCTTAGTTGTTTTACTATAACTTCAGCCCCACTTATGCTTTGTCATTGAAATTTTGTTTGGAAGTTCATATCGTAATATTCTAAGTATTTAAATTGTTTCCACATCAATTCCGCTTCCAAAAGTGCATCTAAGTTCTCCTCATAATTAGCTACAATTGATGTTTACTTATTTTAGCTTCTCTTGCTCTTTTTTAATGCACTCTTTATGGCATGCCCTATAGCCTTGATATTTGATGTGGAAATTCATAATTTGATTCTCTAACTCCTCAAATTGATTCCATATCTCCCCTAAATCTAGAGGTGCATTAAAATGGTTAGCAAATTCATCACAATAAGAATAATCATCTAAAGAAACATAAGCAAAACTTTATTCAAGAAGTAGTAAATTGTGTAACCAGATTTATTGGAATTACCTCTCAAACCTAAGATAATCATCATGAAAACATTTTTAGAAGATGTATAATTAGGTGATATCATTATTTCCTTTAATAACAATGGTCTTACTAGTAAATGATGCTTTTTCCCTAGTGTATCCTAATCCATGTTTATCATTTGCACATTTTTATAATCTTAACAATGATTCTAATTTTTCATTCCCAGTAGTAAATTTAGGCAATGACTTTTTAATAGATTCTATTTATTTTTAGATGTTGTTATTTCACTAATGTGTCATAATCCATGTTTATCATTTGCACCCTTTTGTGCCCTTAACAATGATTCTAATTTTTCATTCCCTTTAGTAAATTAAAATAATTACTCTATAAGAGATTATATTTCTTCTTATCAAAGATGTATTTCCATTTACCAAATTTTTTTTTGTCCACTTCATTTACATCTATTGATTCTAATTCATGTCTAAGTTCCTCATTTTCTAATTTGCATTCATCTTACAATTTTAAAATTTTTCTATATTTTATAGACACATTCTTCTTTTTTTAGTCAAAACATATAAGTATTTTATTAATTCATGTAAAATTTAAATCATATTCACCATCACTATGACAATTAGAGTAAGAAGCACATCTGAGCAACTTTATCTTAACTTTTGGACTCTTTAGTGTCATCCCATGTGGATTTTAGTAGCTTATTCTTTTTCGTTCCTTCCTTTTCTTTTCTACCTTTTCGTCACTTTCCTTAAGGAGTGGGCATTATGACTTTATATTACCTATTTCATTTCATTCAAAATAAGCAATGGATTTTAATTTATTTTTAGAATAAATCTTACCTCCTTTAGATTCCCTTCTTTGTGTTGATATCTTCTTTTATAAATTTTTTAAACTACTTGTAAGTAGCACTATATCCTTATAATTGTTTATAGTTTTGAATGCTTTGTTACCATTATATTTTTCCCTTATTTCCTTGAATTCCCTGTTCTTTTTCCTTTGAGAGGTCATCTTACATCTCCTTTAGCCTCATTGAATAGGTTGGGCTAGATTCGATTGATTCTTTAAAGTATGGGGGCCTTTAATTCTTTAAGTATTCTTCTCCTAAGTTCAATATTAGGGTAGGTCTTACTTAAATCCTTAAGCTTATAATTCTAATAAGTCTAGCATATATGGATAATATATTTTCAACACGCATTATATGGATAAGTTCATATTGATGGGTTAGCATGCCTTTTTTCACTCTTCTAATCTTGGTTAATTCCTTCCTGGGCCACCTTTAAAGTATGCCAAATTCCATGGCTAGTTTTACATATAGATACTTTATTAAAATCATTTCTTTCTAAAGCATAAAATAATATATGTACAACCATATTGTTTAGTGAAGCCAGTCACTTGTCATTACTATCCTATTCTTCCTTTGTTTTAGTCATCTTTTTTATCTCCTACAATTTTAGTAGGTATATAAGGTCCATTAGAAACTATTTTCCATAATCTAAATTCTTAAACAATAGGAAAAGTCTCATCCTAGTTTTTTAATACAAGCAATCATTTTCCATGAAATAAGTGTGCCTTACTTATATTTAGACCATCTAAACTAATATAAATGATAATTCAGCTCATGTGTGTGATACTAAATTTTTGAATCGCTAATTGTTCTTGTTAGAATTATAGCCAATGTAAGATCTAGATCTGATATCATTTTTTGGTCTTTAAATAGCACTTAAGAAGTGAGGAGCGAATTAGGTGCTCTAAGTTTTCTAAATCTTTTAAAAACTAATAGTATCCTCTTAATAAAAATTTTGAAATTAAAACAATTAAACAACAAATATATAATATGAATAGAAATATAATAAACTTGAAAAGAAAAATAGTTAGGCTAAGAGGAAGTGCAAACAGTTCATAGTGGTTAGGCATGTAACTACACACTTACTTCCACTCCTCAATACCTTATTTCGAATTCCACTATCAACAAGATCAGTTGTACAAATTTTTCTCCCTTTTCCATAGGCTCTAGGGTAATTTTTATACCTTTTCAATCTCTCAAGCAATAGTCCCTAATAAATACACTTAAAAATGTTTTCTACTTAGCCCATACAAAATGTTTAAGAGGGCTCTTAATAATATTTCAATGAAAAACAAAATTTCACTAAAAACCACACCAAATAATTATCTAAATACTTAAAATACTTACTTTTTTGCTTTACACACTTCTTGATTATGTTTCACACTCAATTGATGTATAAATAAAATCATGACACACTTATTTATAAGTGAAATCCCACCATTTCTCCATTGGTACCTATTAAATATCAGACAATTCATTTTACATTGGTTTTTGGTGATTATACCCTGATTTGTGTAATAATTGGTTAAGTAATCACTTGCACTGCTTGACTAATTACTTATGGAATAATTCCTTTAATTGCTTAACTAGTTGAATGTGTTTCACATATTTAAAATACCTCAAAATAATTCCTAACACTACCAAACATTCTTTAACATATACACTCATCAAAACTTCCCTAGAATCAATTTTATGTATTAAGGGGATTATTTTAAAACCATGCACTATATAGTTCCTTTTAATTATGCAAACTATATGTAATAAATAAGTATGTAACAACTTATACATGGATAAAGACCTTGAAAAACACTATAAGAAGATAAAATAAGACTACATAAAAAATTTCAACGTGAAACCTGGTCAAATTACTATGTTGATCTTCAAGTTTGAGTTTTTCCACCTATTCATCATATGCTCCATCTAAGCTCCAAGACAGCAAAACATATTTCTTCAAACTTATATTTTTAAAGTTGAAACATGATAAACATTAGTAGCATGATGGCTTTGTCATCAACAAAACAAAGCTTTATCCTCCCTTGATTTAATAGTAACCTTAAATTGCTTCTTATAATCTACTAAATTATCTGAGTAGTTTAATTTATTTAGTTATTTAATTTAATTGATCACTCTATTTCTTTATAAATTATAAATTAGTTAACTTAATAGTTATAATAATTTCTTATGGGAATGTTTATACCTATTAGGATCCACTGTATTACTTTTGATATGAATACTTAGCTAATGTTATATTTGTAATAAAGATTAATTAAAAAATTAGATTATAAGTAGACTATAAACACTCTTACAACTCAATTTCACCGACCCTACAACAAAAACAAATTAGAAATTATCTTTCTTTGACCATCAAAATTCTTTGGAAATAATCTCACAACAAAACTTAATATGAATACATAAGCACCAACATTAACACACTTAAAAAGCTCAATTTGATCACCATGATGCTCTTTGATTCACTTAAATAGGATTGAATGCTTTACTCACATTCTAATACAACTCCTTATTAATAAAAACTATAAACTGTCTATATATAATGGTTAATCTATATTAATATTATTAAATACATTTTTTACTATTGGAAACTAGTCATTATAGCTAATTATATAATGCATTAGTCAATGAGTCCACACATTGTTTAGTCTTTAGATTAAAAAACAAAGCTAGTTAAAAATACTATACACTATACTTGTTGATCAGTCCTTGTAGAAATATATACTAGTTAAATACTCACACTAGCACTAGTTCACCATTATATTTAAAAACTAGTGTTCAACACTTTTTCACAAATTTAATCTTCTCAAAACATTTCCAAACACTATTTTTTAATAAATTTTCACTGAGATTCATTTCAATCATGTTCCCCTAAAATATTTTAAATCATCAAAAGGATTTTTTTAAAATTTATAATAAACTTTCCCTCTTCAGTACGCAACATATATGAAAAATAACCCAATATTGATGCACATGCATGAGTTGACCCTTTACACACTTGCGAAAAAGCAATACAAAGAGTAACTTATTTAAAAATTCACTATCTTAATCCTTAACTCTTCTTTCAACACATTAGTCTTAATGAATCACTGTTTGAGTTCTAGTTTTCTCATTGTATCTTTGTACTTATTTTCTCAATCCTATCAATCTAGTATAATAAAAAAAAAAATTAGTATAATTCATTTTTTTAATATTTAAAACATGAGTTAGAACCTCCTCTGTTTAGTAAACTTGTTATTATTCTACCTCTAGATTCTTCACCTTTTAGGTGTGTCTATATTAATCATTCTTTTAATCCAAAACATGGCTTCCGCAACTATCTTTAGGAAAAGAACATATTTTTTTTTTAGTTTCAACTTTGGGGAAATAGTCTATACAAGTATTCAATTGGAAAATGAATCCACATATTTCTAAACAAGTTAGAGTAATTCCATTAACAACTTGATCATTTGGTTGATTTGGTAGATGTATAATTGATTTACTATTTTTGATTAAGTTAAGATTGATTTATTTCTTTTAGTGTATATTAGGCAAGATATCTACCTTATCATAATTTCTTTACCTTCCTTATGATGTATTAATTTGGTATACTGCTATTCTATTCACTTTGGTTGAATAAGTTAAGCATTATTATGCTTCGCGGCTCTCAATTTTATTATTAATGAATATAATTCATGCTTTCTTTTTATTAGAATGTTCTTATATGCCTTGAAATTAAAATTTTCTAAGTAACTTGTTTAACACCTATCCCTTTCCTTTTTACATTATGTTTGTAGGCGTTTTAATGATGATTTAGCTTGCATTTTCCATAAACTTATTCACATGATCTCCTAAAAGTAGAATTCCAAATTTGAGGTGTTAAAGTTTGTCATCATAGGTGTTTCCCTAAATAGCACAAATTAAAAGAAAATTTGCATGCTTCAAAGTGATTTGTTAAAGACGCTCGTACCCTGTTCATTATTGTTTAAAGTTCAACTTAATAATTAACTAAGTTGTCCTTGTATCTCCACTTCATTCCAATGATGCATATAAAATATCATCATCCACTTTTAGGCATCATAATTGGTTTAGGAAATAGGATGTCTGGCTCCATCTTTTCTTGTTTAAAATAATCCAACTTTAGAATAGGCTTTTAGAAATTGTTTAAAGATGTTTTATCTTTACATAAATGACTTCTTAATGATCTTCATATCACTTATTCAATTTTCACTTGTTTATTTAGTTATAAATATCATCCAAGTGTTTTTTCAAGCCTTTTATGAGCATTCAAGTGCCTTGATGAATGTCTTTCATACATCAAGTGGAGAGGTGGCATTGAATTTGGGGGATATATGACATAATTGCAATCTTTAAATTAATGTTTTGTTTTATGATGAAGTAAGCCCTTTTATAAATGTGTTTACTAGTAAGGATCACTTTAGGAATTACCTTCTTTCATTAATTTTAGGAAATTTTTTGTATACAATATATTGTGTATTAATACAATAAGTGGTTTTGTCATGACAATCAAGGATTGGATTAAATTTTGGTATAAAGGTGCTCATACATATTCATAGCCACCACTACATATGTCAATCAGGAGAGGGGTTTATAAATTAGACCTCAACCCTCGTAGAAAGATTAATCCTTCATCATGATGATCTACAATATGGAATCAAATATTCAATAATTAATGATCCTAGATGTTTTTCATAGGGATGTATGATTAGGTACCTTCCTTTCTTATTTAATTATGTAAAATTGTTTTGCTATGTAAGGGGGTCAATTTTATTCGCCCCAAAATTTTCAATGTTACTTCTTTAAAAGCCACTGAGAAAAATTTATACTGGAAATTATTGTTTTGGCTACCATTTACAATTGCTTAAACTAAGACTTTGCAACATCATCTCTTCACTACTTATATTCTTAGATTCCTGAGAGGTAGGGCCAGTATTATGTTTCTCTTTTGATCATCACAAGGGTTTATGGTAAAGTTTGTTAGTGAAAAGTTTGTGAAGAATCCTAAAATTTGGATCTATCTACTTTGTATAAGAATTTGTAGTAGTGACTTATGCCAAAAACTTATCACATGACAAAATCAATTACTTCGATTGATGACATATTCCTTTCTTTATATGGTCACGAGTTTTTCCTTAGTTCACCTTTAAGATACTTGATGTTGGGTATTGGTGGCATTTATGATGTTCAATAATCCTTTCTCTTTTTGCTCATCAATTTGGATTCCCTTAAGATGTTATTAGAGACCTTCCAAAGATGTACAATAATCCTTTTTTGTAAGGTGTTGCTCGGTTATACAATTAGTTCACTAAGTTCAAATTAAAGTAAAGGTTATAATCCATGAATATGTTGTTCGATCAAAATTGAAAATCATACAGAAATATTATAAGTTATGAATAAGGAAATAGTCTAATGCTTGTTTTAAAGGTCTTGTGATGTCTCTTAATAGTAATATTGCTACTCTAAAGTTTAATCCCTTAAAGGAAGATGTCAAAAATAAGGTTTTACCATCGAAAGTTTCTAAAGTTGTGAGATTAATAGTAATGAGCTTACTTGATTAGTGAGTTATATTGGGAGAAAGGATTTCTCTAGTTAAGGTTTAGCGAATGGACCCATTATGTATTTAAAGGATAGTGCCCATAAAAACAACTTTTAGCATAATTGGTGCAAGGGGGAAAAAATATATGATGTGTTTCCTTTGCCTATAGATGACCCTTTCATAGATATGTTTCATGCTTCTACTATTTCAAATGGCTTTGATATTGCAATATCAATCTATATTATGTGCTTTAACTCCTCCTAATGTCTCTCTTTTCTTAAATATTATTTTCTTCTTATACTTAGTTTGGTTTTGTAAGACTTAGACTAAGAAATAGGATTAAGAGATCTTATCTTCCAATATAATTTCAATCAATTAGATATTGGGGTTATTACATAATAGCTTCAAGTGTTTCTCAGTACTATGCCAAAAATTCTTTTCATGACGTGACCAATTCTTTATGGTAGAATCTATAAACGAAATTAATGAAATCTCTAAAACTTTTTGTACGCCTTTTAAACAAAGAAGTATTGAATAACTTCAATGTTATTGAGGAACTTCTAGTGATTACATATTTTCTTTCATATCTATGGTTAAGTGGTACAAAAAACAAGTGTGCGATCATAACAATCTGGCATTTTTCTATAGTAGTGCCAAAATTGGATGTTTATATTACCAAAACCAATTAGTGGAGGGTCTTGTGGATTTAAATTTGATTTTTTTAATATTAAATAGGAGTAATAAATTAAAAAGTAAACTTTGGAATCACTTTGATTCTAATATAAGGAGGAGGATGTTCATCAGCATGTTTTGCAAATTTGAATTTTCAAGTTGAGCGTTTGCATTTGATGAGATTCCTAATCTTAAAGATATTGATTAAAGATACAAATTGATTTCCAATACTATTTATTAAAGCTTCAAGGACTTAAACGTTATTAGAATGAGTTTTTGAATCCCCATTTCTTCTTTAATTATTTTTATTTCTTTTAACGTGTTTAAAAACTAAATTTTTGTAAAGTCTAAATGTATATAAACCCTAAGATATGTTTTTTATTTGTTGTTCCTTTGATTTGTTGTTAAATTTCAGGAATTTTTTTTAGATTTATTAATGGAACTAATGACATTAGTTTTTGATTGCTATGCGAATGTAAGGGTCAAGTCTAGTTATTTAATTTCATGTATTTAGCTCAAGAGATCATTTGTGAGAATATGAGATTTTGGACTTATAATTGATCATTGAAACTGATAAATTGTGATTGGTCTAAGATGTTAGCCTATAGGTTTGAACAAGCTCTCAAACCCTCTATTCCATTAATTTTAGGTAAGTCTTATATGATACAAAACTTATCCTTAACCACGCGGTATCCTAAAATAAACTCTCTAGATTTAACGGCACCATAGCTTTAAGAATCAGGGAATGACTAACTTAAGACATAGTCACACAATGTTGTACTATATAGCCTAGAGGAATGGGATCCTACACTAAGTTGGTTAAGTTCACTAAAAAAATAAATTAGCCTATTGCTATCTAAGGAAATCACTAGGACTATTATGTATCAAAAGTTCATTCATAGCAATTAAACTAGAAATTATACCTAGGATAGGCAATCCTAAGATTTAATCCCTAATTCATGTCATTTAATTAGAATTCCAGCTCAATCTTGACCTAAATCACAAAGTCTAATCAATTTCTAATCAATTGTCACAATTATTCATCAAAAATTCCATTAATATCTTTTAACCCAATCACAACCTAGGCTAACATTATGAAATTAACTAAAACAATCAATAAACTAATAATAAACATAATAGAAAGAATAAATAAAGGGCTAGAAAATAAAGGAAAACATAAGAAATTAACAATCCCAAGGATAGAAAATAACAAAAACACAATAAATTAATTAAATATCAAAAGTTCATACAATATTTGAACAAAGCTCAACATAAAAACAAACTAAAGTAATAAAAACATAAGAACAGTTAATAAAACTAAGAATAACAAATAAAAAAGAAATAAATATGTAGTAAACTAAAGAAAAAGCCAGAAATAAGAAGAAAACTAAAGAAAACCATACGAAAAAAAAAGAGATAAGAGACGACCTAAGATAATAAAATGAAAACATGAGAACTAAACAAAGCTGCACCCTTTATGGAAGATCTCACCGCAAAAAATATATATCTAGGGCTTCAAGCCTCCTTGTTAATATTACTGCCAAAACTTTGTCGTCTCCCTAGCTCTCTCATAATATGCATGCTACTGCCACATGTAAAGATTTACAAAAGATTCTTTTGTCTTTTTTATTTAATTCTCTAAATGCTTTTGTTTTTTTTTTTCAATAGCAATACATGTGTCCTAACATCCAAAGCCTCCTCTCATTTTAGAAACAAGCTACTAATGTTGTTGAAGGAGAGCTCCTCTTCTTGCTTTAAAACATTTTAGGACCCCCCTTGTCAACTCTTTAAAAGATTTATGCTTGTTTAACAAAGAACTTTTTTCTTGGCTCCTTTCTTACTAACTTTTCCTTGTTTTATCTTTTCTTAAACCTTTAAAGTTTTCTCCTGTAAGTTTGACTTGGTATTTCACAATGAATTCTGCATAGAAGGTAGCTATGGTGAATTCTGTCTAGGAGGCTATGCATTCTAGCCTCCTTAGGCCTTTGACACTTGGCCTTTTCAAGTTATTCTTGGCACTTGGACTTTCAAATAGGGTTTGCACGGCTTATTTTTGCATGGCTCTTGTAAATTTGATGCATTGAGAAGCATGAAATTCCAAGCTTTTAAAGCTAACTTATGCCATGGTTTTGTAAGTTTAAAAGCCTCCTCTCCTATTTGAAATGTTTTCTGCAAAACATTTTTTCTTGTTGTTTCTTTTCCAAATTTGATGTAATCTTGATTTTTTTCTCTATTTGAGTCTATCCCCTCTAATTTTTCTCCAAAATTTTTTAAGCTTCTTTCTTTTAGTTTATATTTTTATTCCATGATTAAATGCATATGTAAATTTAAAAGGAACACAAATTAAATATTGAAACACAAAAGTAGAATTGAAATGACATTAAAATTCATAGAAAATAAAAGATAATTCAATCCTATCAAATACCCCTACATTTAAACTGTTGCTTTTCCTCAAGCAATAACTTAAATCCTTCACTCAAACAATTCCAACTAAGAATTAATAGCTTATTAAGCACAACAGAAATTAATTGATGCCTTCAATCCAATTCACTAATCTCCACTCCATCATGATCAAAACAAGTTAATCAAAAGTAAAGCACATAATTAGTCAATGATAAATGTGCTTTAGGGTTATGTTTCTGGGTTGTTTATAGGTGTTTTAAATGTTTCTTTATGCATTTTAGCTTTAGTTTATTTCATCTTTTACATCTTTTGCATCTTTGCATGATCTTTAAAGTATTAGATTTTTTCTTTATCTTATTTAGTGTTTGAGGGTAGTTTTTCAGCTTTTTTGGTGGAATAGTGGATGCACTCTATTGGTTAATTTTACAAGAAACAAGATTTCAAACTTGGACATTTTATAAGTAATTTTGATGGCTTACTCGGTAGAATTTAGAGCTTATATGGTCTTAAAAATTCGTGGAGAGGAAGATCAAGATGTTAAGAGACTCCAGTTCAAATGTCAAGTCAATCGGAGGTCAGGAGAGGGAGTTATGGCCAAAAGAGTAAAGTGTGTTTAAAGCTGCAGGAAGTAGGTCAAGATTGTGATAGGTCATGATCGTGACCTACCCTAGATGACCACTTTCTATCATCCTCGTGACAAGCCATGAGAGTGACAGTGAGATTGATGCCTGGACAGTTTAAACATGGGATTTTAAGTGTTGGGACCCTACTTTTGACATATATAAGTGTTCTGAACCCTATGAACCTCTAACTTTCATTATACAATATCCAAAAAGAGGTAAGGAAAAGGTTTTTGGTGGCTACCCAAAGGAGGCAACTCAATCAACCTTGGAAATCATCAAGACACATCAACTCCTAGATTTTCCAGCATTTTAGAAGTGATCTAGTTTATTATTTGGCCTCTTTACTACTTGTTTGTATGGGAAGCATGATTGTTAATGGATTTATTCTTGTTATGAGTAGCTAAACACTTTGTAGAAATATGATTGACCTATTTGTGAAACCCTTGCTTTTTAATTAAATGATATGATTGTTTGTGGTAGTTATTGTGCTTATATCATACAATAGACCAAGAGGGTCAGTTTCGATATTTGAGTTAGGTAGTGCAACAAGAGTTGGCTCCCAATGGACTTATAAATATTCAGTTTTTTCCAAGTTGTTGAAGAGAGATCTTGGCTATTTGTTTAAAATCACCTATAAGATTTCTTAAAATCTGTTTGAATGGTTAGGAGAAGTTAGTAAGTATGAAAATAGCATAACTGATTATAATCCATTTCAACTATGGACAACTAACTATGCCTTGAGAGAGGGTAATTGAGCATTAGAATATCACGAGCCGAGCATAATTGAATCTAGAATATGAGACCAAAGCAAAATAGGGATAGAGTAACTCCTAATCTGAAGCTCTGTTTATCAAATTCCAACACTTCATCTCAATTGGTTGTTTATTGTTAGTTTAGTGAATTTTATTTTATTTTCCAATTTTTATCATTTAAATTTGTTTCTTAAACAAAGTACAGTCTGAATTAAGTGATGACTAAACTCAATATCTAGAGCATTGATATCTACTTTTTACTAAAATTTACGGCCTGTATACTTGTGATTTTGGCGTAAAACAAGTTTAATAGTTTTACGAAATCATCAATAGCTAAAACGTAATCCAGTATGCATAATATCCAACATTCAAGCCATGTAGCATAAGTTATCATATGAACTACTCAAGGATTCTCAAAACAACGAAATACAAATGAAAACATAATACAAATTTAGATTTGAACAATTCTTATTTAATAGGTCATCTAACTTTAGGACATGGAGGTGAACATTTATTATGAACACCCTAGTTACTAGGTTAGATTACCATATTCAAATAGGTAAAACCACCACGCTTAACTTCAACCTTACGTTGGGTTGAAGCCAGTGGAGTAAGAATTTCTCAAAACAAACATCCTCAAAAAATAACAAAGATGTTTCTTATTCAACAACATAAAACAAAGATGCTTTCAATAGTATGATAATAAGAATAATTTTATTCTTTCTTACTTTTTGTTTTTCTATTTTTTCTCTTTTGAAACTCATCTTGTTTTTCTTTTTCTTTTTCTTTTCTTCAGTTTCTTTTCTTTTTTGACACTATTTTCTAAAGATCCCATCCTAAATTACTATAAAAATAAATACAAAATAAACTTAAACACTAAATATCGTATAAATGGGATATTAAACACAATGAAGGCACTCAAAATGAAAGAAAGACGAAAAAGTTAGCATCATTTAAAGAGTTTAGTAGAGATCCTTAAATTAAAAATATCAACTTCATTCAAGTGCCACAATTCATAAATTAACTAAATATCGAAATCATTGAAGCTGCCACATTCTCATCATCACCATCAAACTCATAATAATTCAAGTGTTCAAAAATTTTTCTAAACTTGCCCCACCCCATACTTAAATTGAACATTATCCTTAATGTCCAAAAATCAATGAAAAATACAAAGCATGGGAACAAGAATACTCCCATGGAGAGGCCATATCCAGCGTTAAATCCAAGAGCACACCTTTATTAAGAATAAGCAGCCTATATTCCACCTATAGTCAAAACACATAAAAAGAAAATAAAATATGCAAAGCAAGCCATCTCACAGATATTTATAAACCAGAAAGAAAAAACAAAAATAAGATAATACGGATGGGGTGTCTCCCTCAAGAGCTTAGTTAAGGTCATAAGTTTGACCCTCAACACATTTATATCATCCATTGTAAAATGGATACATGAGCCCAATAAGAAGTATGCTTAAACTCAGGGAGGATCCTCGAGAAACTTCCCTCGAAGTAGGCTCCTACTCAGCATGATGCCTCATAACGTAAGAAGAGTGGAATTGTATTGTTTCGCCTTCATACTCTAATGCCCACTCATCTTTTTAGGCATCGCCTTTATTACACCATGATGGTCTCCATAATAGTATTGCCAATGGGTGTGAAGACTCTGCATCAATCTTGCCACCTTCGATCTTCATTTCACTTGCCATAACCTATTTAACTCATTTACACTTTTCATCTTTTGTTCACTCTCTTCGTTTCTCCTTACGAATTGCTAGGAAAAAGAAACAAAATTTGGTTAACAATAACATGAATAGTAACATTGACTTTTGGAGGTTGCACACCCTCCAGCTTTTCTTGAACTATTGCCTCTTCCTCTTCTGACTAGTCTTGCTCTTCCTCTTTCACTTATGGGTTCTCCATTAGGTCTTCATCCTTCTATAGAATATCGCACACCTCAGCATCGCTCTCCTGTTAGCTTAGAATGCTTATAGACAGTTGGGCTTATATACTTTGAACTACATCCACTAAGTGGCTTTATAGAGCTTCCAAGGTGTTTAAACTACTCCTCATTCCTGTTGGAATTGAAGAGTGATGTTTTTCAAGCTCGTTACAATCTCCTATAATGACATCCCATTGGCTTGTGATGGCGATGGTGGAGGTGGAGGCATAGGTGGGGAGTCTGACTGATTCTATTAATATTACAACAGGTAATTGAATCTATACTGCTCATCCTTTAAGATGGGGCACATACAAAAAAAGATACCACAAAAATGATCAAACTTCACATACCATAGCTTGTTGATCATTCATCGGCGCTTGTGCGGCTAAAGGTGTGAAATTCTCTACTTGATAATCTAACCTGAAAGTAGCAAAGAGATCAAATGTATTATCAGGATAATAAGAATAAGAACCAAACCCGAAAGAACAATGTTAATAATCCATTCTAGCTAAAAAATCTTAAAATCAGAAAAGCTATGAAACTAAAATAAACAAAAGATAAGAGTACCAAAAACAAAATTAAAAAAATTAAAAAAAAACACTTGAAATAGATAAAATACAGCCACAGATCCTCGATAATGGCTCCAAAAATTTGGATAATTCATCGTGAACACAAAAATAATAAAATACCTAACTAATCCTAACTATGTATTTAGGGTAAGTTAGGATCGATCCCACAAGGAGTTAAGGTATGATAAAGCAATTCTAATGTTACCTAAAAAGGAAAACAAAAAGAAAAGAAAAGAAAACAACTAGATATGGAAACATTAAACAAAATACTGAAGACAATTAATGAAATAGAAATAAACAAACAATAAACAAATAACAACTATGAAAAGCTAGGTGCTAGATAAATATGAGATTCTCTACTTATGATTGACCATTCAAATAGATAAATTATGATTGGTCTAAGATGCTAGTCTATAGGTTTAAACAAGCTCTAAAACCCTATATTCCACTAATTTTAGGCAAATCTTATATTATAGAAAACTTATCCCTAACCACACAGCAACCTAGAATAAGCTCTTTAAATTTAATAGAGCAGCTTTAAGAACTAGGAAATCACTAACCTAAGCCATAATCACAAAAGTTTGGACTATGCAACCTAGAGGATTGGAATCCTAGGCTAAATAGATTAAATTCACTAACAAAATCAATTAGCCTATTGCTACCTAGGGAAATCATTAGGACTATTACATAACACAAGTTCATTCTTAGCAATTGAACTAAAAATTATACCTAGGGTATCCAATCCTAAGAATTAATCCCTAATTCATGTCATGTAATTAGAATTCCAATTCAATGCTAACATAAATCACAAAGTACAATCAATTCCTAATCAATTTTCACAATTATTCATATAAAATTCTATCAATATCTTTAACCCAATCACAACCTAAGCTAAAATTATGAAATTTACAAAAACTAACAATAAACATAATAGAAAGAATAAATAAATGTCTAGAAAATTAAAGAAAACACAAGAAATTAACAATCTCAAGGCTGGAAAAAAGCAAAAACACCATAAATAAAAAAAATAAAGGTTCTTTGAATATTTATAAAGAATTCAACATAAATACAAACTAAAGTAACAAAAACATAAAAACATTAATTAAACACTAAGAATAACAAATAAACAAGAAATAAATATGCAGCAAAATAAAGACCAAGCTAGAATTAAGAAGAAAACTAAATAAAACCTAAGAAAAACAAAGCAAAAAGAGACAACCTAAGTTAATAAAACGAAAATATGAAAACAAAATGAAGCTATCCCCTTTGTGAAAGCTCTTGCCAAATATATATATATGTATATATATCTAGGGCTTCATGCCCCTTTGTTAATGTTGCTACTGAAATGTTGTCATTGCCCAAGCTCTCTTATAATACCCATGTTTTTCTCTTTAACGCTCTATATGCTTTTTTTTTTTCAAAAGCAATACATGTGTCTTAACATCCATAGCCTCCTTTCCTTTTAGAAACAAGCTACTGAAATTGTTTTTGGAGAGCTCCTCTCCTTGTTTTATAACATTTATGCCTCCACTTGTCAACTCTTTAAATATTTTATTCTTGTTTAATGAAAACATTTTTCTTACCTCCTTTCTTAACAACTTTTCCTTGTTTTGTCTTTTCTTAAACCTTTGATGCATTCTCCTATAGAAATCTCTGCAAGAGGCAACTATGCTAAATTCTCACTAGGAGGTTATGCATTCTAGCCTTATTAAACCGTTGACTAAGCACTTGGCCTTTCACGTTAAAGTCTCCCCACGAGGTTTTGCATTGATTATTTTGGCCTGGCTTTTGTAAATTTGATGCATCAAGAAGCACAAAATTCCAAACTTTGAAATCTAACTTATGCCAAGGATTTGTAAGTTTAAAAGCCCTCTCCTCTTTTAAAATTTTTTTGCCAAACCTCTTCTTCCTTTTTTCTATTTTCCAAACTTGATGTAATGTTGATTTTTTACTCCATTTGAGTCCATCCTATCCAATTTTGCTCCAAACTTTGTCAAATTGCTTTCTTTTAGTTTGTATTTATGTTCCATGATTAATCTACATGTAAATTCAATAGGAACACAAATTAAATATTAAAAAAAATAGAATTGAAATGAATTTAAAATGCATAAGAAAACATAAGATAATTCAATCCTATCCAATTGCTTTGGATCTATTAGTTAGTTTTTTAGTTTAGTTTAATTAACTATTAAATCCCTCATTAAATTTATTAGGTTAGATAGTATATAGAAGTAGATTGCTAAAAGTTCATTAACAATCTTTGTGGGATCGACAATCTAGAATCACATTAAATATACTATGATATGATCAATGCACTTTCTTGTTTATGGTCTTAGTATTACTATATTTGAGATTTTAAGATTCATTTTTTATCTGCCTCCTTCTTCTTCTTTAGCAAAGCATGATTACTGCTTGCACTCTACCTAAATCTTTCGTTGTTGTCATACCTTCATCCTAAAATTGTCATCACCAATGTTACATTACAAGACATCTCTGCCCAAGTAGTAGATGCCACCAACTCCTCACTACTGTGGTTGCTACCTTGTGGATGTCAATAGTGAGCAAATAGCTAGATTCTAGTAGTATAACCTTTTTTTTTCTTTCCCTTTTTTGTTTCTCGTCTAACATGAATAGAAAAGTACTTTCTTAAAGTTAGAGGTTAGTTCCTATCTTAGTTCTTTAAGAATTTTAAGATCTAATTAATTTTCATTATTCTTTTATTCTTCAATATTTATGTATCTTTTAAATTTCTTCATAATAATATTTTTATTGAATGATTCAAAATGACTAATTTTCATTTATCACAATAATATATTGCCATTTAAAGCATCTAATCCATACTTATTTATATACTCTAATGGCTCTTGTAAAATAACTTATTTAATTATAAAAAAGAATTTAATTTCTGTTATGAATATATATGATTTCACCAAAATAAGTTGAACATGTTTTTTTATTGGCTAGAACTAGTGGTCTTTCTAATTTTAAGTGCTTATTTAGGATTAATTATTAATAAGAGAAATAATCAAAGATTTTTTTTTTAGTGTTAATGAAATTAAGGGGAGATAGGCTATTAAATATCTTTAATAAACAAAATTAGTTTATTTAAGACTTAAAAATTTGTCTTTGCGCCAATTTTTGACTTCATGATAATAAACTAAAATAATACCTTTGATTAAATACCATTTTTTTAATTTTTGATATTTTTATTGGTTATTTTTAAATTACTTTAATCTTAACTTTTAAACCCCCGTTCTTTTGTTAAATTTTGTTAAAAAAGAAAATAAATTTGGAAAAGAGAATAAACCTAACCAATGCCTGATATGACACTCTCATCACTATATACAACACATATGATTTTAAGATTAGGACTGTATTTTTATTATTTTACATCTAGTAGTATATGTTGGTGGTTTGTTTAGATCAAAATTATCCAAATTCCAATATCCAATTAATTAATTCAAACACAATTTCTTTAAGCACTTCCCAAACCAACTATCACAATAAGCATACTGGTCAACAAGTAATAAAGATAGGTATTTTTTTAAACTCTGGAATGTTGGAGCCACGAGGAATTGATGTAATTAGTAGGTCACTAGAAATTACAATCATCTAGGGAAGCACAGGACTACTAAATTAAATAAACCTAAAAACTTCTATCGATGCAAATGATTCCAAATTGTCTTAAAGATTATGAAAATGATTAAACAAATGGAGATTAGGCTTTAAATGATTTAATTAATTATGGGATGGTTGGAATGTCTTCATTAAATAAAGACAATGTTATGGTTGAGTCAATTCTTTATCTCTAATTAGCTAAGTTGAAGTTTGATCAATCATTAATCTTAAGCATTAGGCTTAAATTTAAGAAGTTATAATCCTAGAATCCATATTTTAAGACTAGCACCCTCAGGATTAATCACATTTTAGTCATTCAATTATAAAAATAATGTTTTTTTACTAATTTTCCAATGATTAAAATAGAAAACAATGGGATCCTTAATCACTTTATCACTTTAACTTAAGTGACCACTTCAAACTTTAAGAATTCAAAATAAACAAAGATTGTTAACCAACATATGCTAAAAATTTAATCAATCCATTGTGCAACTTGTACTTAACAAGAAATCATATTGAAACATCATATATAACGTAGAATAATTAGATTCAACCATATTCAACATATTCTTCAAATATATGTAAAGTAAGGGAGAGAAATAAATGATTACAAAGATTAGATTTAACTAAATGATGCTTCTAAGGGGTAGATAGCCTTTAATCACGTTTCCAGCTCTTGCTAATCCTTGAAAAAAACTTGAAATAAAAAAATACAAAACAAAAAAAAAGCAAAAAAATCTAACCTAGAGAAAGAAAAATAAAAACTAAACTAGGTCTGCTTTTGGCAGCCAATAACTGGTTTAATATATATGAAAATGAGTTCTTTGGCTTCTTTTATATGTCTGCTATAGGTTGGAAGCATATGGAACAAGTCATAACCAATTAGGAGAAAGATATAATTGGAAAAGTCTCAATTGCTACTTAAACGACACTTGGAAAGGAGTTTAACGACGCAATTTAGGTGCCACCATGTAGGTCCCAAAACTGAGTTAAATGGTGACCTTGATGACTAAAATGTAGATCTGCTTAATGCTATTGTTTTACTCTAACTTTCATATTTTTCCTTTATTTTCACTTCAATTAAGATTCAATCTATAAGTCAAACATATGCAGAGATGAATTAAACATTTTAACACCAATTTTGGTGTAAATATGCATCAAATTACCATGGAGACACTATAAATTATACACCTAATAGTATATATTAATCTAATACCTCAAAATATTATCTTCATATGAAAAATACTCTTAAAAAGATATCCCTTGAGAAAGGATATGATGTTCGAAGGATATAACTATTTTAACATAATACACTATAACTTAAAGAGTTGGCTTTAGTTAAAGTGCGACTAGTTTTTCAATACATGTTGAGAGCTTCTTCTTATCTTTTGAGGTGGCCCCTTTTTTTTACACGATTGGCCACTTTTTTTGGGAGATTGCTAAAGGTTTTATTAAATTTTTTTCCAAATTTATTGATTGTAGCACTAAACATAAAAAGTTGCATTATCGAAACTAAAACTTTTACACAATTTACTTATGGAATTATTGTAGAATTCTCTGCCATCTTCTGTTATAAAGCATCAAGGCATAGGATAATGATAAAAGAGAATGATTTTGATGAAGTTCACAACTATTTCTTTTTTCCTCTTTTACCTAACATGCCTGATGCTTACTTTGAGAAGTATTTTATACTAATTATGATGTATTGATGCCTTAAAAACTATTAGGATGAGGACTAACAATGTAAATTCCACAAACATTAAATAGCTAAGTTGCAATTATAGATGTAGGGATTCATGTTGTTAATGAATTATATTTACATAAAATTGAAAACAATTAACATTTCTTTGAATGTACCTCACATTGCCTTACCTTATTTGACTAGTAATATTATAAGGGTGTTTTTCATAGGTTTTTAGGCTATAATTTAATTTGTTTTCACTCTTATCTTGTTACGAATTTACCTTATTTATATGTTTTTTTTATTAAAATATAAATTCACATTCAATTCGTCAATTTGAGGTGAAAAAGACTGTAGTTGGATGATTTCTTTAGAAGAATAATAATGGACGATAATCGCATAATTGATGTCACTATAAACTACCGTTGATGTCTTAGATGTAATTAGGGAACCAATGTTGCTAAAGAAAGGAGTTGTTACTCTTAAATTGCATCACTATTGTAATGCAAGTCAAAGTTAGAAGAAAAATGGTTGATTATAATGACAGCATTATAAATAATTTAAATTGTTGTAGGTGATCCGATTGTAAACAGTGTATCAAGATTGCCTTAAAATAACACCATTGTTCCTTGATTTTAGCGTCTTTATACTCCTAAAAAATGTGATTCAACAGATGTTTTAAAATCAAGTGCATACAGTCACTCCCCTATCACGACTGAAATAGTAAAAGCCACAAGGGGGAGAGTGGAATATGAAAAAAAAAAGATAGAAATAGAAATCAAAATTAAAATAGATAAATAGTCAATTTTGGAATAAATCATTGTTATCCTCTTTCAGATATGAATCAATTTGATTCGGAAGGGAACAATTGGCATCAATATCTCATATTTTTAAAAAGTTTTGAGGTCTTTATTTGGTAGGTTTTCTTTAACATTTTGCATTATAGACATAAGTAAGAATCTAAGTTTCGAAGGAGTGGAGTCAAGAGTGTGGGAGTTGAATCATGACTTGTACAACTTTATCACTTTTGTATTTTAACTCTTTATTTTCATTAATGCTTAAGTGATTTTAAATTAAATATTGGAGATTGATGAAAATGATATGTGTGTATTTATAAGTGGTATAACTATTTTTGATTGTATCTAATACTCCGTTTGCTAGAAAATCTGTGTTTGATTGCAGTGCGAGTCTGAAGATCTGGAAACTCCATATTACTATGCCACAGTATT
>JAOXYD010083865.1:0-12239 GCA_028565735.1 Pinacopodium congolense
ATTTATTTCATGAACTAAGAGAGATCCTTGGTTAAAATTGATCATTTTTTGAAGATATGAGATGTTTGATTATTTTATATTATGGTGTTGTTATTTGAAAGGTGGATTGTTATTTCCATAATATCACATGTTTTTTCATCATCAAAAAGGGGGAAAATTTTGAACCAAGGAAGGTTCCAATCATGATTTTGATGATAGAAAAACATGTTTGATTACTAATGATTTAATTTTATTATGTACAATCCAAAGATATGTATATTTCAATGTGAATTCAATATGAAAAGCTTGAAGCTTGAAGACCAAAATTGAAGTTGATGGAATAACAAGGATGTTAGGTTCGTTATGGCATCAAGAGGGGAGAGACTTACAATTTATAATTTCTTAAATAAAACTCATAAATAATAGGTGCAAGAGTATAAACAAATTCACCTAATCAAATAATAAGTATAGAAAACAAAAAAGTAGAGAAAGAAGAAATACACCGTGATTTATTTTGGTTTGGAGCTATCCACTTGATTCTAATCTAGTCCCCAACAACACTATTGAGATTTCATTCTTATTGCCTTCCAACAAGAAACAATGATTAATACACTCCCTTTTACATGTTAAAGGATAACCTTTCACTCCCCTCCTTTTCCTAGGCTTAAGAATAATACACCAAAATATTCCTTAACTCCATTTCACTTTAGTGAATAAAAAAGACTTTTTAATAGGATGATTCACACAAGAAAAATATGCAACAAACCTTCACAAAATATTAAAACTAAAGTGTAAACAGTTAATACTCAAAGACAAATTCACACGAACAATTGATAGAATGATGAGTAAAACACTATCAAATAATAAACCTCAATAACCTCTTTGTACAACCTAAGATAAAATGATATCTGCTCACTTTTACTGTATCTTCGACTCTTGCTAACATAACACAGACCCAACCTATTTGTACTTCACATTTTCTATGTGTCCATTGTGCAACGATAATATTATCATTTTTCCAATGGGTAAAACACAATGGTTCAGTATTTAATGTTTTTATCTATTGTATAATATTACAACACATCTGTGCATTCTACAACATTTGCTATATTCGGTCGACCAATCTCTTGGTTTGCTCCACCAATAGGCCTTTGCCCTTTGCTTTAGTCGATCGATGCAGTCATTCAGTCGATCTATAGACATTCATCTATCATTTAGTGGACTGACCACAATCATTTGGTGGACTGACCTAGCCCATTCAGTTGACCAACCCAAAAACAAAACCCATATGCATCACTCATCATTCCCAACCATATTATGCATCAAACTTGTTAATCTCAAACACATTATGTACTTATATGCATATTCTAAAAGTGTATGCATTAATGTTCAATTCATAAGCCTTTTATTCAAACACCAAAACAAAAACAAGTAAGACTTACTTTAAACAGATATAATCTATTTCTAAACTTCTTATTCAAACTTGAGTCTTCATATGATTCTTCGTTTTCTTATTAAATACTCCTTAATTGGTCATCTTGAACTTTGTTCAACCTATCTTGCAAGCAAACTTAGAAGCGCGCACATTAGTAGCTAAGGTTGTTTTGTCATTACTAAATTAAGGTGTAACCATCCTTGGTTAAAAAATCTCCCCTTTTTTGAGGATGACAAAAACTGAGTAATATAATAAACATAATAAATAGTAAACCAGATCATAAAGCTCCCTTTAAATGTTGCAAAGTCAGGGGGTAACAGTTGTTAACATTTTTAAAATTCTTAAACCATACGATAACATCATATCAAATAATTAACTCCCACTCAAATGATCAACTCCCCCATAACATTGTACAAAAACATACATTAATTGCTTTTATTAACATATTAAGAAAAACACATATCCATTGTTTTTATCGATTAAAAAAAACATATATCCATTGCTTTTATCAGATATTTCTCCCCCTTTTTTGGAATCACCAAAAGGGTATTATCATAAGATCAAGTACAAAAAAATTCAATGCATAAGTGAAAGAGATCAAAGGCAAACAAACATAATTTCTCAAAGGCTTTCATAAGAAAGAGTCAATATCATAAATAGTAAAATTTCATACATCAAAAGTAGCATAAGGATCAATACAAAAACAAGATACAAATGTTAAGTGTCTGAAAGTGGCGGAGGAGGAAGTCTAGAAAGAATCTCTCATAGTAACGAGTTGTGCTCTTGTTAGTAAGGTGGTGTGCTCATCAACACGACCCATTAAGTAGTCAACCTTGTGATGAAGTGTAGTGATGGTAGCCTCATCATCATAAGAAGTAGCAATAGGTGCTAAAGAGACTGGCGCAGTAGTAGTGGCATCATCATCAAGGGCCTTAGAAGTAGGCTGGGTCGTCATCGACAAAATAGTAACATCCACATCAGTAGGGGGAACTGAGAGCTATCTTTGATGAGGCTGAGTGATGTGACCATTACCAATTTAAAAACCCATACGCTTTAGAGACTTATGATGAAAGAAAAAATAGGAGTCAAAATCATCTTCCATGGGAGGGATGTGAAGGTAATGGAAGATGAGACCTAGAAATGCAGGATATGGAATGTGTTTTCCTTATTTCTTTCCTCGAGCGAAAATGATCATATTATGTAAGATGAAATCACCTAAACAGGTGATCGCACCAAGCATCAAGGTAGACAGAAGCCACAGATCATCAAACCCTTGGTCATTATAGTGACCACTAGTAGAAAGAAAATTGTATTTAATAAACAAATGATGAAATTTATGAATGGCACTCAAAGCTTGCACATCCTTTGGTTTTTCAGTGATATCCTCTTCACTAGGTAACTCAAATATAGTTTGAGCTCTCTTGACCAATGAGTGGGTGACATCCAACTTTGACATGCAGTCATAGTGTGTAAAGGTAGAAGGGATAGGAATGTTAAGAATGTTGTTTATAATGTCTCTAGATAGACGGATAGGTACATTCTCTACTTTGGATAAGATGATGTATTAATCATTCTTTTTTACATCATTCATATTACAATAAAATAGTTTTATAGCTGTGGGACAAGTTTTAGTTGTAAGGGTAAGTATAGGCTCCCAGCCTACATTAATAAAAAACTGAACTAGGCCATTTTCATTGAAAGTATCTAAATGGTTAGGTGAAATAAAATAGTTTTTTGAGAGTTTCCTAGAGGCATGGTCTTGGTAGTCATCATAATTAATACCTAGGTAACCACTAGATTGTGATATCCTACCCTAAGGTCCTAACCATAATGTAAAAAGCTAGGTAGAAAAGAAAGGTTTTGAAAAGATAACAAATACCTAAAGAGGATCTGGAAATAGATAAAGCACATGAATAGCTCTAACTAATACAATTAATCACATAACCTGTAGATACAACCACTCAAGTGTGACTAAATGGTTTTTGAAAGAGTCAAAACTAAATAAGGATATATATGAGCATGTTATGCTTATGAGTAATAGACACTTAAACAAGCTTGGATTCTGCAATAATCAACTTCTTTGAAAATTTTTACAAAAGTTAAGATAATTTGAAGATAGCAAGCTTTAAAAATAAATTCAAATACATACTAATCTCACATTAAAAAAAACTTTTAAAACCTGAATTTGATTTAAAACTTACTTTGCAAAAGAAATCACTTAGACTTGAAAATTTAACTTCAATAGGTTCGAGACATATTAGGGAAAATATGAAATTTTGGAATTTTTGGGAAAAATCATTGTTCAATTGCCTCAAATAAATATTTAATTGAATTTTAAATATTTAATTTCACTAAAAATTTAGTAAATTAACCAGAAAATTAACTAAACCATAAATTGTAAATATGAAATTTGGGAATTTTAAATTTTAGTTAAATCAAATGCAATTGATTGCATAAATAACTTTAAATGAGCATCTAATTGATGCTTAAAAGGGTCAATTTTAGAAAGATCACAAAAAATAGAAGAAAATTTGAACAAACCCTAATCACAGAAATCTGAAAATTGGGGAAAACTAAAATTGAGCATGTACAAATGCAATTGGATGTTCTACAAGCCTAATTATGCCTCCAATTTCAAGATATTCAAGCTAATTTCTCAATTTAGTACTGAATTCCCATGTCCAAAACCCTAGGATACTAGAAATCCAATATTGATGCAAACTAGGTTCATTTGAAGATAAATAAGAGAGGACTTTGGATTAGCCTATTACAGGGATCACAAAGATAGCCTTGGAGTCGCATGGTGTTCACCGAAGATGAATAGTGCCCAAGACAGTCGATGGATAGGAGAGAAAGCCACAAGGAGAGCTCTACCAAGTTAGAAGGGAGAGGAGGATATTAATTCTAGAGATTGGTGACAATGGCGGAGGGAGAGAGAAATAAGAGAGAAAAAAAGTTAGGGAGGAAAAGAGGAAGAAGGGTTTGTATAATGCAATATTTTTAGGTTTAAAAATTCGGTTGACTGAAGAACACATTCGGTAGACCGATAGTCAGTTGATCGAAGGACTCATTTGGTAGACCAAGCATCAATCGATTAATTAAACAAAGGAATTCGATCAATATAAGGGTCACACATTAAGAAAAAAAATTTCCAAACATGCTTACGTTAATTAACAACAATTCTAATACATATTTCTTAAAAGTTGGTTACCTTTAAACTTGATGCCATGTTTTTTTCTTGGTTCAACAATGACAGAAATCCTTTTCATTCTTTGCAGTACCTATAAAATAAATTTTAATAAACCTTTGGTACCCATATTATCTTGTGTCTATGAGTGTTAGAGTACCTTTTTTTGACCATTCGATAAAACATTTACATCCCTCAAACGATCATAACAAAAGTATTTTACATGACCATATCTTTAACATTTAAAGCAAAATAGAGGAATGAATCATCTATATGCCTTCTTTGGTTTATAAAAGAACCTTTAAGAAGATTTTTGCATTGGTCAAATGAAGGTGATAGTATTATTGAATTTTCGTTGAAATGTATTTTTATGTCTTGATGTATACATAAATGCTTGATTTCTAGAATGACTTCTCGTTGAAGTTGGTTTATTTTGAATAAATTTAGGATCATCTTCCAAGTTCTTACTTTTTACAAAAATGGTCTTCCTAGATGATGTTGCATTATATCCTAGACCTTGCTTATCATTTTCCATCTTTTAAACACTTATCATTGTTTCTAGTTTTTCTTTGGCTTTTGTAAATTTTGATAGAGTTTCTTTAAGTGACTCTACTTCTCTCTTTAAGGCCATATTTTCATTCAACAATTCATTGTTGTCCTTAGACATCGAATCTAGGTCTTTTCTAAGGTTTTCATTCTCTAATTTATACTCATATAACATTTTCATAGATTTTACATTTTTATCATGGAATTTTTTCTTCTTTTCTGCAAAGTCTTCCACTAACTCTATCAATTCCTCATATATGTACTCAACTTCACATTCATCATTTGAGTTAGGAGTACTTACCTCTTTGTGGGCTATGAAGCACGTGTTGGCTATCTCTTCTTTTTTCAGATTTGTTTGATTCGCTCCATCCTACCTTTAATTCTTTCTTTTTGTAATTCTTCTTTTCCTTCCTTTCCTTGATTTTTCCTTTCGCTTTCTTGATGGTGTGGGTAGTTTGACCTTACGTGTCCTTCTTCACGACACTTAAAGAATGTTAAATTTGATAATTTAGTTCTAGAATACTTACCTTCCTTTATATGGATTAGATCTTTTAATCAAACGAGCTTCCTTAAACCTCTTATGATGAGGGCTAGGGAGTCTTCTTCATTATTGCTTTCATCTTTCTTTGTTGCTTTAAAGGTGATGTTCTTCTTTTTAGGTGCAACTTCTTCTTGAGTGTCTTTTGGTACCATCTCATGGGTAAGTAGAGAACCAATTAGTTCTTCAAGTGATAAGACGTTGAGATCCTTCGTTTCTTGTATCACCGTCACCTTAAGTTCCCATTTCTTTGGTAGAGATCTCAAGATTTTCCTAGCAAGCTCAATATTGGAGTAGGTCTTACCTAGACCCATTAAAGCAGTCATAATATTATTGAAACGAGCATACATTCACAAAACGTTTTCATCTTAACTCATCTAAAATAATTCAAATGGATGTGTAAGCATGCTAATTTTTATTTCCTTTACCTGATTTGTGCTTTTATGTATAATTTTTAAAGTGTGCCAAATATCATAGGCAGATTCACACATAGAATCTCTGTTAAATTATTCTATACTCAATGCACAAAATAAGACATGCATAGCTCTAGTGTTTAGGGATACTAACCTCTTTTATTCAAGATTTATTCATTGTTATCTTTGAGCACTACTTCGTTTCCTACCATCTTTGAATCTAAGGTGGATTTTTTAGAAACACATAACCATAGATCCACACTTTCACTTATTAAGAAATGCCTTATTCTAACTTTCCAATTCAAGTAGCTGTTTCCATCAAAATAAGGTGTTTTATGTCTATTGCGACCTTCTAGATTAGAAGAAGAGGCAAAACTATTCATTTTTTTCATAAGATTTTTACTCACTAATTCATTGGAATTAAACCTATGTGAGACCTCGCTCTGATACCAATTGTTGGTTTTGTTATGGCACTAAGAGGAGGGTGAAGTAGAATTTCAAATTTACTAAATAAAGCTCATAAATAATAGATGAAAAAACATAAACAAATTCACCCAATTAGATAAGATGTAATAATATAAGTGCAAAAAATAAAAGAGTAGAGAAAGAAGAAATACACTGTGATTTATTATCTTTCGGAGCTATCCACTTGATTATAATATAGTCCCTAATACCACTGTTGACATTTCGTTCTTATTTCACTTCCAACAAGAATACAACGATTAATACACTACCTTTTACAGATTAAAGGATAACCTTTCACTCACTTCCTTTTTCTAGACTTAAGAATTACCTCTCATTTTCACTTGAAAATAATAAACTAAAAAATTCGTTAACTATAAATCACTTTGCTGAATAAAAAGAGGCTTTTTAATAGGATGATGCACATAAGAAAAATAGGCAAGAAACCTTCACAAAAGATCAAAACTCAAGTGTAAACAGTTAGTACTCAAAGACAAATTCACAAGAACACATGATAGAATTATGTGAAAAAAAATTTGAAATAAAAACCTCAATAAACTCTTTGTAAGATCCAAAAAAAAAATTATATCTACTCACTTTTACTGTATCTTCGACACTTCCTAACATAACATAGACCCAACCTATTTATACTTTACATTTTCTATGTATCCATTATGTAATAGTAATATTATTGTTTGTCCAATGGCAAAACACAATGACCCAATATTTAACGTTTTTATTTGTTGTATAATATTACAAGACATCTGTATATTTTGCCACATTTGCTATATTTAGTCGACCGATCTCTTGGTTTGGTCAATCGATAGCCTTCGTCTTTTGCTTCGATCGATCGATCCAGTCATTCGGATGACTGACCTAAAAACAAATGCATTAAACTTGTCAGTCTCAAACATATTATGTATCTATATGCATATTCTAAGAGTGTATGCATGAATGTTCAATTTATAACCCCCTTAATAAAACACCAAAATAAAACCAAGTAAGAATTATTTTAAACAGATATAAACTTATTCTACACTTCTTATTCAAATGTGAGTCTTCATATGATTCTTTGTTTTCTTCTTCAAGACTACTTAATTGTTCAACTTGAACTTCGTTCAACCTATCTTTCAAGCATACTTAGAAACACACACATTAGTAGTAAAGACTGTTTTGCCATTACCAAAGTAGGGTGGAACCATCCTTGGTTTAACAAAGGGACATGGAAGCTTTAAGACCTTAGTTAGGTTTTTCAAATGTGTTTATAAGTTTTATTTAATGTTCAAATGTTCTTAGTGCTCAAATTTGTCATGCATTGCATAAAGATCTTAAAAAGTTACATAAATTTTAACTATAAGGTTAATTATTTCCCTTGAAGTCATTAAATCATTTTAAACATTAATATAGTCCCAAATTATGTTTTAATAATATCTTTTAAGTTGTGATTAATTTTAGGAAATTGTTTTAATCATTTTGGTCATTTTATTTCATTTTTACAATTGAAATTCGTTTTGTTTAAACTCATTTGTTGGCATATCTCAAATCTATCCAGATTTAAGTTACCATCTTTCAATCTAATGTTTTTATGCTCAAACCTAATTGTATTTCTTCAAAATAATCATAGACATTTTTCTCAAGGTCTCAATAGTGAACTAGGGTTTTACTTTAATTTTTCAACACTGAAAATTTTGATTGAAGCTTCAAGAACATATTTTACTAAAGGTTACCTCTAATGCCTAATTTAGGGTTTAAGGGTTTTTATGTCATTTTGTCTCCTAAATGGTTAGATATGTGTCCCACTGTCTTTGAACCTTTCCTGACCCTATAATTATGGTTCCCAAATAATTTTAACAGATCCGGATGCTCAAGAAACAAGTTTACTAGAAGAACTTCAAAGATGTCAAGATTTTTGCTCTTCATTAGTTCATTTCTATTTCCCTTGTTTTATTTTGTTGCAATCCTATTTCTAAAGCTACAAAATTATTATTTTTTTAGTTTTTTTTCATACTGAAGAATTTTCTTGAGGTTTTCTTTGTTGTTACAAGGTTGGATTAATTTATGTATAAACTTATATTTGTACATATATTAAAACTGTTTCTGCTCTTTATGTTCTTGATTTAATCATGTTTTTTTAATCATCTAAATCAATTTTTGGGTGCTCAAACCTGCTTTACTTATTTTTTTAAGTCTTCACTAGTCATATTAATAGAATTTTAGAATTTTTTAGTGGTTATCTCATCATTTTCAAGTTAAAATTTTCATATATATCAAAAATGTTTTTGCATTTCGCCGTTATTGCTATTTGTGATTCATTTCCATTTTTCTTCATCTAAATCAATTTCTGGGTGCTAAAATCTATTGTATTTTTTTAAGTGTTCAAAAGTTGGATTAATAAAAGTTTTAATTTGTTAGATGGTTGTTTCATCATTTTCGAACTTAAGGCATTTATATCAAAACTGTTTTTCCATTTTTTTGTTATTTTTGTTCTGATTCAATCCAATTTTTCATCATACAAATTGATTTTTTGGTTCTCAAATATGTTGTCTTTAATTTTTTTTTTAGTGTTTAAGAGCTTCATTAATCAATCTCGTGCAATATAAAGTTTTTATATTGGCATATTCATGTTCACAAAGTGATAAATACCATAACTGTTTATTTTTTCATGTTCTATTATTCATTTATATATTTGGGCACCTTAATCTAAATTTATTACTTCCAAATTGGTATGTTCTATTTTTTAAAGTCCTCAAAGATTTCATTGACCATATAATTGAATTTTTAGGGGGTTATTTGTTTTCTTGGAAGCTACTATAATCTTATTCATTGAAGGTGTCTAGATTTGTATCTTTTCATTTTTACTCTTATCATTCATCATATTTACTCATTTCTAATTGATCAATTATATCATATTGAGGTTTTTTATACTTACAAGTGCATCATAGTTAAGTCATATCATTTGGTGAGAGCAAGAGCCCTTAGTTTAATTGTGCATTGAGTAAAACGCCCTCTAAGGTGTATTTAGTTACTTGAATTTGGGGTATTGAATCATTTGGTTAGTTGTTAGTTGTAAAGGCTTCTCTTTGCCTTGAAAAGAGGAGTTAAAGGTTACACTTTACCTTCAACAAGAAGATTGAGTCTTGTATAGAATTTTTATTTTCACCCAAAGGTACTATTGTAAAGGTTACTCTTCACGTTATAAGAGGATTGTACTTGTTTTGTTTGATTAGTGAAAATCATCCAACAAGTAGTTGGAAAAAAGATATAGCCTATATTTTGGGTAGGTGAAATTCTATAATTTCCTTGTGTCTCACTTTTTCCTTAATTGCTTTGTTTATTGTTGGGTGTGTGTCTTGAATTTTAATTTATTATATTTCTTTTGGCATTTGCATTTCCATATCATCTAAGGTTCAACTTTGGTTTAGTGATGACATTTAAATTCCAATTGATTTAGGTTGCTAGCTTTAATTAGTAAATAATTTTTAAACACCTAATTTACCCACCTCTTTGGTGCCATGGGAAAAAATTGTTGATTTATACCTTTCAGCCAATCAATTAGTTGTAGATATATGGTATATTTTATTAAAGGCATTATTTATTTATAAATATTTTTTAATTAACTAACATATAAGGTAATGCCCATGGGATAAATGTACTTTAAAAATAAAATTATTATGGAGATTATAATTATGATATTCATATTGTCATTAGGTATCATCCCTAAATTTTTCCTAATCATTATTCCATTAATAATAAATGTTAATAAAGTAGAAATGCTAACATATGATGTATTTCATCATTATAAAGGCAATATTCAATCTTATAGCCTAAAGTATGGAGATACTTAAACAAATGCTTAGGTGCTTATTGGAGAAGAAGTTCATTGAACTGTCCTCAAATAAGAATTCCATATGGAGGATTACTTGTTTGTCTATGGAAATTCTAATTTTTATGATTCTATAAGTGATCCTTGAACTTAAAATCTTGAAGGTGTCTCATATAGGGATTGTTATGCTTTAATAGTACTTATAATCTATTCTAGCCAAACATAGATCACTTGGTAGTCATTGGATATATTGTGAACTATATGTAGGTAACTAAATGACCAATATAGGATTTATCATCCTAAATTCATTAGGGAAAATGTTCCAATGTTCTCGTCTAGTATTAATTTAAAGAATCCTTTGCCAATATGTTATAACACTTTGAAACTAGTTTTCAAATGTCATTAACAAAATCAATTGTTAATGGTAAAGAACTAATATGATTAGACTTAAATGGAGTAGACACTAATTCCATACTTTATGTCTAATCAGAATATTATATGACCAAAAGAATAAACTTATATAAAAAATCATACACGGAAAGGTTAAGTGAAAGTCATTTTGACATTCCTAATATTTGGGTGGTCATAGTATGTTACTAGACACTAATCTTAATTTATAATTATAAATTGTTTAATTTGAAAATTACTTATAAATTAAAAGACTTCTAATATATTAAATTCTAACTATTAATTGTAATTATAATTTATAATTATTGCCATCATATTAGGATCCTAATAGGTTACACATAAAGATTAACTAAGTAGAGCAAAATTTTATAAGTTGGACTTAATTGTGAAGTTTTAAAAACTTTAAGGATCAAATATATGATATTTAAATTTATTAAGATTAAATAATTATTATAATTAAATATGACTTCATTTTTAATTATGTTTAATTTTAATATTAAGAAAATATTATATTTTTTCTACATAAAGGAATAAAATATAACAGGAGTTAACACTTCGCTTTTCTTTCTCTCAAGAGTTGAGTTTCTACGAGGTTAATCTATGGTTATGCACGTGCTACTAAACTGGTTAACACAAACCTATGGATTCAAGAAGTGATGTAGATGTGGATCAAACTTCATAATAAGGTATGAAGTTAGATTCATATTTTATTATGTTATGATATTATCTTATTATAGTTTAAATAGATATTGGTTCTAGGAAATTAAAAAAATTTGTTTGTTTCCCAATTTTCTAATAGTGTCATTAAAGCCATCTTTATTCCATAATTTGATTAAATAGTTGTTTGCTTTTTTTTTTTTGGAAATTATGCAATTGAATCTAAAGTATTCAGGTATCCTTTAACAAAATCTGAAATTTGGAAATTGTTTATTGCTAATGTTTTTGGATACATTTGCTACCTACTATTCTTGCTTTTGAAACTTCTGACGATTTCTAGAAAATGCTTCCCTTCAAATTTTAAACTGTTGACTAGTTGTTCGTCCATGAAAAAAGTAACCTTGAAACATTGAAATTTTTCTTTATTATGGTTTTTGGGATATGTGTTTCTAAAAAATATATTATCTTTAATTCTATGTTTCCATATTTTGTTTCCAAAACAAGTGTTTTCATTTGTTTCTAGAAATATTTTTTCCTCTATTGGCATCTGAGTTTTCTAGTTTTTGACAATTTATGCTTATCCATTATGAATCCTCTATTTTGTGTTTGACTATTAATTAATCATTAATTAATTCTGGAAAATTAGCAAATAGATTTTTCAAAACTGTAAGAAAATCTTCAACATGGGCCCATGTTAAGATGTTAATTTCATGTGATAGGTGATATGTGAATTGAAAAAGCTATGTTGGATTTGGGTGCCTCTATAAACGTTATGCCTTATGATGTTTACA
>JAOXYD010083876.1:0-12239 GCA_028565735.1 Pinacopodium congolense
TTGTAGGTGTCGATCACAGTCTTTCGCATTAGATTGCCTCCAGCTGTAGCATTAATGGTGCTATGAGTTGAACGTGTCAATCCTGTGTAGAAGATGTCAACTTGCTACCACGTATTGAATCCATGACTTGGACACTTTGCAAGTATCTCTCTAAATCATTCCCATGCCTCATATAGACTCTCATTCTCGTATTGCATGAACAAACTAATTTCAATTTTCATTTTGGTTATCTTAGTAGGTGGGAAGAATTTAGCTAGGAATAGTTTCGTTAATTTGTCCTATGTAGTAATGGAACTAGGCAGAAGTGTAGAAAACCAAGCTTTTGCCTTATGTCTAACTGATAGAGGGAAAATTCTAAGCCTAACTGCATCATCAGAGACCCCATTGCTCTTGAAAAGATCACAAATATCAAGGAAATTTTGCAAGTTTTCATTAGGATCTTCTAAAGCCGAACCTCTAAATTATGATGACCTAACCATTGAAATTATGCTATGCGGGATTTCAAAGTTATTAGCATTGACTCTGGGCTGTATAATGCTAGCCACGAGTCTATCTCGGTTTCCTAAAGCTAAGTCCATCATGGTTGGTTCTTTATTTTCTGCACGAGGTCCTACAACTACATGTTCTTCATGATTCATTTATACTAGTTTGAATTCAGTGTTAGTCGAGGTTCCTATGTCTAATGGATTGGACGGTGTTGTGCGAGCTTCTTTCTTCTTCTTCCTTAATGTGCATTTGAGTTCTGGATCGAAATCTACTGGCTCGGGATTGCATCCTCGAGTATGCATACAAGTTCGAATAAAAGACCAGATAAAATAAAATAAACAAAAAAAGCAAATAAGGCACACAAAGCAAAATAATGAGAAAATAATTAGAGAAAAATTATAAAATAAAATTTTACAAGTCCTAAAGTAATTGACACCAATTTTCCTAATATTAAGGTCAATTTGTCCCTGGAAACGGTGCCAAAAACTTGTTGCGTTGGTTAGGTGACTTTAAAATTATGGCTGATTTTGAAATGATTTTACTTTGAAAATCAACGGACTTTAAGGCAAGTGCACTTATCTAAAAAATAATAAAGTGGAGTAATTTTTCAGACTTCGAATGTTGAACTCACTTGGAAAAAGTTGCTTAACTACTAGGTTGTTTGGATCACAATTGTTTTGGAAAAATCTAGAGAAGTTGATTAAAAATTAGAAAATGACTTAAACTTGACTTCTTTGGCTTAAACTCTTCAAAAACAATTTTTTATTACTTCTGAAAAATTCTAAAACTTACCAAATGTGTAAATTAGTTATGGATTAGATTATTAATGATTAATTGAGTTTTAAAATAAGTTTAAAGTCTGATTAAAGTCCTTCACAAAATCAAAACAAAGATATGGTTAAAACTTTCCTTTTTCTCCATTTAATCTTATCTAAAGTTTGGTTATGCTTTAAAATCAAGTAAATGGGTTTTAATTTCAAGAAGGTGAGTTCTGAAAAATTAATTCCAGAACTCCAAATTTCACAAAACATCTAGGTTTGGTCATGCAATGATTAATTCGTGTTACTTATTGATTTTTCAAACAATTTAAGATGATTTCTCATCCTTAAACTATCTTAAACACTAATCTTAAGTGACCAGCTTAAAATTGGTTCTTTTATACCTTCGATAAGCAAAATAAAGACATTTAAACATGCATTAAAACTCTTTCAAATTATTAAAACATCAATCCATAGCAACAGAAATGATTAGCCACACATTTGAATCAAAACATACAATATATACATATAAAGCCACATATTTTAATAGATTTTCAAATATAAGTTGAATAAAGTAGTTTAGAAGTTACAAAATATGTTTAGAAGTTACTCCACACATGTGTCAGAAGACAGGGGAATTAATTGGAGACACGCTAGAGTTGAAATCTTTAAGATTTGGAGCTGAAAAATTGTTGACTCTAGTGAACAATGATACCCTGCCTCCCTAAAATAGCACCTTGAGAGGGTTTCGTTAATGGTCGAATGCAGAACCCTTAAACAGCCCCTTGTTCTTCAATCAACGACACACTGCTAGAACAAAGAGGATTCTTTCATTTTTTTTGCTCCAATCTTTATTATTAAGCCCTATTATGCAAATTAAACATAATAACACATAAATTTAACAATTAAGCACTGAATTAGGGGTCATAATTCAACAAATTAACCGTTAAAACTATATTAATTTAACCCTTAACAGGTTACCTCACTTCTATACTCGAAGTTCTTTTTTTTGTTTTTGGCCATGCAACATTTTATCACAAGTTTATTTAAGGATTCTCAAAAGTTGCATAGTCATTGTGTACGCTACTTCAAAAGGACATGTAGTTTGTTTTTTATGAGTAGTGTAAGAGGGTTTTTAATATCTTAAAGGCGACGTTAGCCACTGAGCTTATTTTACAACCTCCAGATGGAATTTATCATTTGAGCTCATGTGTGATGCCTTTAACCACGCTATTGGAGCAATTTTAGGCCAGTGAGTGGGGTAAATCCCTCATATTATTTATTACACTTTGAACACTCTGACTAAAGCCCAAGAAAACTAAATCACCATTGAAAAAGAATTTTTTGAAATAGTTTTTACTTTGGATAAGTTCAGATCCTATTTATTGGGTACTAAGATTATTGTTTATTCTGATCATGTAACTATAAAGTACTTACTGGCAAAGAAATATGCAAAACTAATGCTCATCCGTTGGATACTCCTACTTCATGAGTTCGAATATAAAGATCAAGGACAAGAAGGGCTCGGAGAATGAAGTAATAGATCATTTAAGCCCCCTAGTGAAGTATGATATAGACACTGGCCCTATTAATGACAACTTCCTAGATGAATAGTTGCATTCAGTATAATTGGCAACTCTTAGTACGTTGGCATGGTGAATTTTTTAGTTACTTATCAATTTCTTGTAGCTTTCACTAAACATAAAAGAAAAGGATGAAGAGTTAAGCCAAGTGTTATGTCTAGCATGATGCAAACCTATGGAGTTATTGTGTGGATCAAGTCATCAAAACATGCATACTTGATTGTGAATTTTTTTCTATTTTGACATTTTGTCACTCTTATGCATGTAAAGGTCATTTTGGAACTAAGTAAATAGCTCGTAAAGTTTTGGGGTGTAAATTTTACTAGCCATCTCTATCTTGAGATGCTTATAATTTCTATGGGACTTGTGATAACTATCAGTGCCCAGGTACATTGGGTTCTTGTAAGGAAATACGTCAAACCCCTATATTGATTTATGAGATTTTTTATGTTTAGGGCATGGACTTCATGGGTCCCTTTCCTTCTTGATTTTGATTTCAGTATATTCTGCTTGCAATGGATTATATATCAAAATGGGTGCAACTGAAAGCCACCTGGACTAACGATTCTCTAGTGGTTGTAGATTTCTTAAAATCCAATATTTTTTCTCGGTTTTGCATCTTGTGAGCCATCATCAGTAATAGGGGGACTCATTTTTGCAACTGGACAATTGAGGCTCTCCTAAGGAGATATTAAGTTATGCATCTAGTCTTGATCACTTAACACCCTCAGACAACCAGCCACCCTCAAAACGATGCCTTGTGGGCTTACAAGACTACATACAAGACTTTAATAGGGATATCATCATACAAACTCATCTTTAGGAAGTAGTGCCAACTTCTAGTAGAGTTAGAGTATAAGGATTATTGGGCAATTAAGAAGTGCAAGATGGAGTTAGAGGCCATTGGTGCTCATAGAAGATTGTAATTGCAAGAGCTCGAAGAGTTGCAACATGAAGCATTTGAGAATACTCGAATTTTCATTGAGAAGACTAAGGCATTCCATGATTACAACATCTCTAAGAAGAAATTTATGGTGGGACAAAAGGTCCTTCTTTACCATTCCTGTCTCAAGGTTTTTCTAGGTAAGTTGCATCCTAGATGGAAAGTTCCTTTTGAGGTCACTTGTGTATACCCCTATAGAGCAGTGGAGATCAAAAGTGCCAAGACGGGGAAGGCGTTCAAAGTGAATGGTCATTGTCTCAAGCCTTACTTTGAGGGATTTCAAATACAGAACTTAAAGGTGCTAGATCTTAAAGCTTCATATTATATTAATTGATGAGGGTTAACTGAGGACGAGCTTGTGACCTTAAACAAGCATTTTTGGGACACACCTAAAATTTATCCTTTAGTTTTGATGTGTTTTCTGCTTGAGTTTTGGTTTGTTTTTATTTGAGAATTTTATTTGCTTTCTGTTGTTTTGTTTGTAAGAAAGCAAATGGAGTGATGTGATTTTTGTTTTCAAGGTTTAATTGGATTTTTCCATAACTAGGCGAGTACTTATGTCTCCATCCTCATTTTTTTTTTCTACATTTTTGGACATTGAGACAATGTCCATTATAAATGTGGGGGTAAGGCAGGTTCAAATTTTTTTGCAGTTGAACTGTGATGAATATTGAACCACGTAATTATATCATTGTAGTTGGAGTGAGACTCAATTGTGTGATTGAATTTGAATTAGGCTACTTGATCATTTAGAAGGTATCTCTACTCATATTGTGCATTGTATATCATTGTTGCTATTATATCATTAGTTTTGAAAAAAAAAGAGAAAAAAAAAGAAAATTGAAAAAAGGTAGAAAACATTAGAAAAATAAAGAAAGAAAATAGGCAAATATGGCAACAATAGTTAGTGATTAGTGATCAGTTGTATCTATACATATATCTCATAATTTATATTTAGTTGTCCCTCTATACTTAGTACTTTATGAACCCTTATGAGAAACTCCTTAAACCTTTATGACCCACCTAAACCCAAATCCCATTACGATCTTAAGTAAAAGTCCTTTTGATCAATGGTAGCATGTACTCTATATGGAAGAGAATTGGTGCATTTTCAAGCCTATGATAATATGATCTCCTAAAGGTAGTTTTGAGTGAAACACCAATTTTTAAACACTTTAATGAATTAAGAAGACATCGTGAGGAAAATCTATCTTAATTTTATGCTTACCTTTGATCAACGATGTCGTTATTTGATTTTTTTATATGTACTAATGAAAATTAATCATGTTATGTGTGTAATAACTTAATACTTGAGTTTGCCGAAGTTTTAAAGATTGCATGCACTTAGTCTCTTTAAAAAAGAATAGATAGAAGGTAATGGTTGTGTCTAATTTTATTAAGGACAAGCAATGGATTGAGTGTAGGGGAATTTGATAAGAATGTGTTTTGTCATGTTTTATTATGACATTTCTCTTATATTCAATCCCAATTCTGATGAAAAAGTTCTCAAATTACGTTTAGTTTGTGTTAAATGAAAATTTAAATATGTTGATTTTTTTTTGATGAAATGGAGAGGTTTTCTAAGAAATTGGAGCAGGTTATAATGAAGTTGCCACTGGTGATCAATTCAAGAACTGTTAGAGAATGGAGAGCTATTGGAATTTCAGTTGACCAATGCTTCTGATCAGTCAACAGAATGACCTGGGAAAGTGAAAAAAAAAAGGGCAGAAAGGACATTTTAAAACCTCAGCTTTACCCTAAAGAGAAGGATATAAAAGTAGCATCCAATAGCGAACAGAGGAGAGCTGAACATTACAACTTTTTTAGAAAGCTTTCCATTGTTTTCTTCTTATTCTTTTCTTAAGTAGTTAGAGATGTAAGTTAAGTCTTGATTTTTGTTGCGTTGGTTTCTATTAACATCAAATTCTCAAATTAACTACCAAATTTAACAATTGAAGCTCTTTTTTTTAAAGAAAGTTAAAACCAACTAACCTGTGGGTATACTAATCACAAATAATAAAACTATTATTTTAGACTAAAATTATCGTCCCATGAAGATCACTTCTAATTAATATTAAGAAAAATGGATCACAATTATCTAAAGGAACCAATTTAAGTGATTAATTTAACTAAATTTACCAAACTAGACTAAAGCGCTTATAACTTTGGTAATAACACTATTAACTAAATTTACCAAACTAGACTAAAGCACTTATAACTTTGGTAATAACACTAACTTTGAAATTTAAGGTTGTTTAATAGATTAAATGGTTGAGGAAATGGTTTTCAATGATCTAAATAGATTAATTCTTGATTAAAGGACTTGTCATAAGGCAACTTTAGTGAATCAAGACAAGAATATGGTTAAATCAACGTGTTTTCTCCTCCTTTTAAGTTTAAGGTTTGCTATATTCTTAAATCAACCAAAGAAGGGTTAAAGTACAAGAAGCTTAACCTAAAAATTCATATTCTCATATTACTACCCTTAATATTAATTGATTATTGGTCCTTTATTAATTAAAATCAAGTTACTTATTGATTTTCCAATGGATATAGAGATTGGTCCTCTTCTTTCTCCATTTATCATTGTAATCTTAAACAATTCATTCAAAACAAGCTTTAAGCATTCAAATAAGTAAAAGACATCCCTTAATCATATCTAAGCATATATTCAGATCATCAAATCACCATTCCTCATCCATAAACATGTTCAGTCACTCATTTGCATCAAGAAAGAACAGATATCATGTATATAGCTTATGTTTTTTAATACATAAACTCAAGATTTGATTTTTCATACAAAATATAAGTTTAGAATGGACCAAATGGAGCTACAAACATATATTTATGTCTAAGACATGTAATTGAGCTTCTACAATTCACAAAAACAACTTAAATCTACAAAGAAAATAAAAAAAGATGAAGAGCACTAGTTAGGAGCCCTAAACTTTGAGAGAATTTGTAGATTGATCTGAAAAATGTGTTTCTCTTTATCAGTTCTAGTTATTTATAGCTTCCAAACCTCCATTTATAGGTCAACTGCACGTGGAAAGCAACTTGGACAAGTTGCAGCCAATATAATGAGAGATCCAAATAGAAATTCGTCAACTGGTACTTCAACGACTCTTAAAAGGGGTATAATAGCAGGCTAAGAAACCATCATTTAAATCCTCTACTTTGAGAGCAAAATGATAATCTTGGAAGCACAAAGGCGGGCTGCATGAGGTCACCGTTTTAGTCCTAAAATCTGAATTTTTTGATGAATTTTCGATCTTTTCTCTACTTTTTATCTTCCATCTACATTGTACAACATTTATAAATATAATTAAGCATTTTAACAACAATTTAGGAGAAATGTAGCTTAATTTGACATGAATTGGCTATGAAAATGCTATAAATTACTAAGCTATCAATTTCCCCACACTTAGCTTTTGCTTGTCCTCAAGCAAATCATGTAATCATCAACTTCAACATGACCTATAAGCAAAGGAAAACTTATCCAACTTATGAAACACAATTAATGGACTAATTTCCTTGGGATTTGAAACATTATGCACCTAAAACATGATATATAGCCAATTAAGCATACTGAGCCATAAATAATCTTAAATCACTTCATGTTTCATCAAATTTAAACTCGATCCCACTTCTATTCCATATGAAAAATGAATAGTGCTAAAGCAAGATGTATTATCTTCCAAAACCATCAAACATCCTTTATTCATTAAAAAGCAAAAAATGTGAGAGTTTTTTAAGCTTGGTTGAGAGTTCAAGTAATCTTATTACATAAAGATGAAAATTTTGTCATGAACATGTATGGTACTTCAATTAAATCACCTCACATTAATTGGCTACTAGCACCACTCATAAACTTCAACCAGTTAGTTTAAAGTCAGTGGAGTGAATAAACTCACTTGTTACTTCTTTTTCTTTTTATTTTTCAATTTAAAGCAATATGATATCATATTTTTAAAAAATCACATTTAAAACTATGCATTTTAAACATGGAATTCATGATGATCAAAAGATTTCATAAATCCAAAACATGAAGTAATTTAAAACCATTCAATCTTTAACATACTTAATCAACTGCATATCATCTAAAAGGGGCATAATAAATGAAAAAAAAAAGAAAAAATGTCTAAAAATTTGCATCAAAATCATAATTTTTTTCCATAAATTATAGATTATGTTGAAGAAGATGATAAATTAAGATCATTTGGGCCAAATCAAACATAAGTCTGATCATCCATTCCCTCCCTCACACTTAAATTGAATATTGTCCTTAATGTTTATAAAATACATAATAAACACATAAATGAGCGATAAGGAACATAAAGCACCCAGATAGAAGGTAAAATCACTTGAAAATCCAATAAAGATGAATGTTGAAAATTTCTCCCAAAAATAGCAAAGTTGGAATATAACACCTGCAAATTCATCAAAAGATAATCAATGTACTAAAACGCAATTATACTCCAAAAAGAAATATAATCAATGAATGGCAAGGCGTACAAAAAGGAAACAAAAGAAAACACACCAAGCACACTAAAAGAAATTACTAAGATTGGGTTGCCTCCCAACAAGTGCTTCTTTATGTCTTTTAGATGGACCTCAAAGTTAGAAAATTTTCAATCGAAAGTTTAGCTCACCATCTAACTAATTACCTTTATGCTTGGGAGATGGGGAAGCTAGTTTCCTATGGGTTCTTTCACCTTTTAGAGGTGTTTAAAAGCATCATAAATACTACCTTTGATGAAAAAAAAAGCATAAACCTTTCCTTGAACAAAGTACCATGGTAAATATGTAAGCATGACTACCTTTAGCCTAAGATTAAAAGGAGACACACATAGAAAATTAATGTGCTCAATTAGTACTTCAACATTCATCAATTCATCATTTTGACCAACCATATCATTACTTGGTTTATGCAACTCCATTGATTTAATTTCAAGTTCCTATTTATCTTCATTTAAGTCATAAAAAACATGCATATCTTTTTATAGACAATAAAAAGCCATTGGGTCATGGTAATATAATTCATGAACATGTTCTTCATTAACAATATCTAATTCAACCATAGACTCATTTAATGGTTCACCTAAACTTTCTTTAGATTCAATAGATTTTTCATCATTCATGCATAAAACAATTTCATCGTCATTATGTTCAAAAGAATTTGAAAAATCTTGATTAACATTATGCACATTTATAGGTGCTAACCTACTTGAATTCAATAGAGGGGACTCATGGGATTGACATGAAGAATATTTTCTAATTGATCATTCTATATGTTCCATTTAGGACTCTATTTGCATTTCTAAAAGAACTTTTCCTTAACCCCACTTTCTTGCACAAGTGAATCATTTTCCTAAGCTCCCTCATTAAATCCTTCATTTCAATTCTAGACTCATGATCAAAAGAAGGGTTAAAAGGTGGCCTATAATTTGATTCAAGATGATTATGAAAATGAAATGACTGACCTAGAGTAAAAGATGGTTTATTTTGAGTTAAATTGTGCCATACATAATCAGGGTAAGAGGATGAATGATCAAATGCATATAATTCATGACATGCATCGTGGTTTGCCTAATAACTAGCTTCTTCTATCTTATACCATTGTCAATTTTTTATATGAACATATTGCCCCCATATCTTATTAATGACTAGAAACTAGGCTCTAAAAGATGCTTCAACACATGAACTAAAAAATCAAGAAACACAAAAACAAAGATCACAGAAAACAAGCAAGAAAAGGCAAAGCACACAATAGAAATAATATATACATCCCAGAGTAATTAACACCAATTTATTCTTATTATTACATAATAATCAGTTTCCCGACGACAGCGCCAAAAACTTGTTGTGTTGATTTAGTATCACTAATTTATCTCAAATAAATCAATTAATTATCATGCAAATCCATCCTAACTTCTTTAAAATTGATCTTTGCAGCTCCTTATATATGTTTACTACAAGTTGGATGCAAGTGGAGTAAGTTGTAGCAAGTGGACAGGCAATTTGTAGTTGAGTTTCGTGTGATACGTACCAAAACAACGTTTAAAAGGAGCATAATAGTGGGTTATGAAGGCAACGTTATGGTCCCCTACTCCGAGAGTAATATGGCGGCCGGGAGAGAATTATGGCTAGCTAGTTGAGATTATTGTTTCGGTCTAATTTTTAGACTTTTTAATGCATAATCTCAGGTTCTCTTCATATTTTAGCTTCCATATGCATTAGTCGAATATAAATGATATTTAAATACTTTAGCATCAATTTGGGTTAAATGAACATTAAATTGTTATGAAATGTGTATGAAAATACATTGAAATCCAAGCCTAACAAAAGTATAAGTGCCTAAAAATCAAACCAACAACATCTAAACACTCTTGATAGCTTGAACAAGCTAAACACAACAAATTACACACTCAAAAATGGATATATATAGCTAAAATCGAGATTAGTACAAAAACAAAAAATCAAAGATAGTTTTGGTATATTTGGAAAAATAAGCTTAAAACATACGAAATAATCTTACCAAAATTAGAAAAAAATTAAAAAAAATCTAAGACACTTAAGTGAATATAAAACAATTATTTCACAATTTTAAAAAGTAGATTAAGATAGCAAGAATTACATTTAATATATGAACAGAGAATCTGAGATAGTTTTGATATATCTGGAAAAATAAACTTAAAATATATTAAATAATCCTCCAAAAATTCTAAATAAAAATTAAACATACTCTAGGGCATTTAATTAAATAGAAAACAATTATTTCAACATTTTAAAAGTAGATTAAGATAGCAAGAATTACATTTAAAATAAGAATAGAGAAATCTAAGACAATTTTGATGTATCTGGAAAAACAAGCTTAAAACATGTGAAATAATCTTTCAAAAATTTGAAATAAATTTAAAACACACTCTAGGACACTTAAGTAAATATAAACCAATAATTTTACAATTTTAAAAGTAGATTAAGATAGAGAGGGATGAAATTAATCCTCAACAGTGAAGAAGGATGTAGTCTTAAGGTTTGAATGATTTTTCTATTAAACCAAAACAGTGAAGAAGGAGGTAGCCTTGAGGTTTGAATGATTTTTATCTTTTAATCTTGTTTCTAGGGCTTCTTAAAAATACTAAAAGTGTTTAGAGATGTTGTGTATAGGGTTATGAAGGGTTTATAGGTTGTGTATAGGGTTATGAAGGGTTTGTAGATGTTTAATAGTAGCCCTAGCTAATTAGAAGCCAAAGATAGACATTTACTCCCAAAAAAATAAATAAAGAGCTGTTAGAGAAAACTTTAAATAATTTGTATTATTAAAGATTCAATCAACATTTTAAGTGCTTAAAATTTTAAACAAAATTCTAATGCACACTTGAGACCTTATGAGAAATATATATGATGATTTTGAAGTAATAAAAAATAATTTGAGTACTAGAAAATGAATTGAATGATGATAATTCAAATATGGACAGATTTGAGGTATCTCAACAAAAGAGCCTAAGCTAAACGAATATCAACTCTAAAATTGCAGACAAATGAATAAATCAATTCTTAACTATCCAAAAATTGAATAAGACTTCAAAAAAAGTTTTAAAATATAATTTCAGACCATATGAATAATCAAAATGATTTCATGACTATGTTATGAAACTTTATGCCACTTTTAAACAATGCATGATAGAAATTAAGTGCCTCGATCAATTAGACAATAAGTAAAACTTACAAATATATTAAAAACAAATAAACTAAGGTCTTTTAGCTTCCATATCTCTTGTTCTTTATTTAACTTCATTTTCCCCCTTCAAGCTTCAAGCTTTTAAAATGAAATCTTCTTGACATACACCTATCTTTAAATTTTACATCATAAACTTAAATTGTTAGTAACAGTTATGTTTTGTTATCATCAAACTAAGAGTGGAACCTCCCTTGGTTCAATAGTGGATTCTATATTGATTACTTGTAATGAATTTGCATTCATTAAGGAAATTAAAGATTGGTTATCATCTGAATTTGAAATGAAAGAAATGGGTGAAGTTGCATATATTTTTAGGGTTAAGATTTCAAGAGATAGTTCGAAGAGATTGTTATCGCTTTCTTAAGCAATATACATTAAAATAATTCTTAAACATTTCATATGCAAGATTCCAAACCAATTGATAACCTTATTTCTAAAGTTGAAGGCCTCAGTAAGAGAAATTTCCTGATAATGCCATAAAAATGGGAACAAATGAAGAAAGTTCTATTGCGTTGGTTAGGTGACTTTAAAAATTGACAGTTGTTCGAAATGATTTTTACTTTTAACCAACGTACTTTTTAGGCAAGTGCACCTATCGCAAAAGTAATAAAGCGGAGTAAAATTTAAAACTCCGAGTGTCGATCCCATAGGGAATTGATTACTTAACTACTAGGTTGATTGGATTACAATTATTTAGGAAAATCCAAGTAAATTGATTGAAAATT
>JAOXYD010083907.1:0-12238 GCA_028565735.1 Pinacopodium congolense
ATAGATTGGAATTTTTCTAGGATCTTGTAGAGTAGATTTTAGTAATTTATTTCTTAAATCATAAAGCTGAGTGTTCTTTAGATAATTGTAATCCGGTTGATCTAGTACTTACATCCTATAAACTTCCTTGTGGGATCGATAATCGGAGTCTTAAATATACTCGACTTTATTACTTAATTCGACCGGTACGCTTGCCGAATGTTGGTCTCAAATTCAATTGTTAAATTATGCATGAACGATAGATTAATTTGAGCCTAGTGTATGTGTTTTTGGTAGAATGGATTGATATTTTATTTAGAATATAGTGGTTTAGTTTATGTGGAATTATAGTATTAGTTTAATTATTATTGATACTCCAGAATGTTAATATCCTTTATTTAATGTAGCGAAATTGTATTTTGTATTTGATTTTCATAGATATCCTATTTTAAAAGTATTTTTCAAAGTATATTTGCATTTTTTTAATATAATGGTATAGTTTATATGGAACTGTAGTATATGTTTGATAGTCATGGAGAGTGTAATCTCCTAGTACATTTTGTTTAAGGCTATGAAATAATTAATCTGGAATTATAGTATGTATTTTTTTGGTCATGGATAGATGAAAGTGTTTTTTTTTTTGGGGGGGGTAGAATGTAGTGATACATTTTTCAAAATGCAATGGCATAGTTTAGCCTCTTTTATTGACAAGATCATATTACATAAAATTAATTTTGGGATTCAAACATAATACAACTTGATCACTAGATTAAATTGGCACCTATTAGATGAAAACAAAACAAGATTGCATATCAAAAAATCAAATGGCCAGATTGCACCTCTAAAAATAAATTTATAATGGTTATCTCTTGAAGACTAACAAATGATGGGTACATAGCTCTATGGGATTCAAATGGGACAACTTTATAAAAAATACATTGTATCATATAGTGTGTAAAAAATAAAGTAAGGATATGATGAAATATTCCTTTGATATCCTATCATTAACTATCAGATAATAATACTTCATTACAAGCTGAAATATTATTGTTATTTCAAATGATGCAAGGAAAAAGAAAATAAAAACCCTATAAGATGATGAAAGTTATACTAAGCTAAGACGCAGATAACATAATCAAGAGACAAACAAAAAGCAAACATGAAAAGACTACTAACAATAATAAAGAAATGGGCCAAAGGTATCATTGGAATTTTCGGATAAATATCTATCCTCGAATTTAGATAATGTGCTCTAATTAAAGTGCTAACCTATATGTTCGAACAAGCTCTTAAACCCTTAGTTCCTCTAACTTAAGTAAATCTAACAAGCTCTAGAAATACCATTATCTTTACTATAACTTAGAGTAAGCTCTCTAAATTTAACAATAAATATGTATTAGGTGATAAGGAATGACTAACTTATGCCACAAACATACAAGCTCGGAAAGTGTAACCTAAAAGTGCGGGACCCTTGACTAGTTAATTAAGTATGCTAACAAATCCAACTAGCTTATTGCTATTTTTGAAAATCGCTAAGACAATTACGTATCATATGCTCAATCCTAGTGATTAAATTAGGAAATTACCTAAAGAATGATCAAGCTTAAATATAATACCTAATTCATGATATTTAACCAAAGTCCAAAACCAACCTAAGGTTAAAAGCATCAAATTAATACAAAATCAATCACATTCTCACAATTAATTATCCTTTCATCCCTCTTATACCTTCAAGTCCATAGGAATTTAGCCATAGATACTCAAATAAACCAAAAAAAAGATTATATGAACACTATCCATACTTAATAAAATAAAACCGAGGCTAGAAAATTTACATCACAAAAGGAAAATCACAATTCAATGATTAATCTAACACAAAATCAAGTTACTTATGCTATTAATCAATTAACTAAATTCTAATTCAACAAAACTCAATCTAACACTCTAAACAGAAATTCCAACACATATAAATTAAACAAAAATTGACGTTAAATGATTGACATTTTAAGAACATGCATAAATCTTAACTATCAAGCATATATTAACCAAAGACACCAAGAATAAATAAAAACCCATAAAATAAAACTTCACACAAATTAATACTTGATAAAGACAAACTTGAAAACATAAAAATCAAAGCTCAAAAAAGTAGAATATAGGCTGAAAAATTGAGAATAAAAATCTTCATTCATATGTATATAGATGTGCTTCCTTACAATTTCAAGAGATTAAACTCCGGACTTATAAATGAACAGTTAAACTAATGAACTGAATAGCAAATCGATCAACAATATTGACATAAATCATTCAAAAATAAAAAGAAACAACAAAAACTAATAGAAAACATGACTAAAATGAAGGAATAGTAGCCAAAAAAAACAAAGGAAAACTCCATTAAAATGCTCCTGCTGTCTTATTAGTGGAAAGCTCCTCTCTTGGAAAGCTTTAAAAGCTTTTGTCCTTACTTCCTAGGGCTATGTGCCTTCCCCTTTCAAGAAAAGCCCTTTAATATATTTGTTGCATTATAAAACGCTTTTTGCTTATGACTTAAAAGAGTAAGTAACGTGTCCTCCCATCCAAGAAAGTTTTTTGCTTTCGTTTTACAAGAGCAAGTTTCATTTCTCAAATGTGAGTTGCTCTTTTCCAGCTTACCTTTTTTTGTTTTTTTATTTTTTTATTTTTTCATAATTAAGATTTGCTTCATAATTAAGTCCATTCTCTCATTTCTTAATCTATGATTCATCTAAAAGGGATTAACCCGTTTATTAAGCATAATATAACATAAATTAAACATTTTTTAATTAATAATATGAATGAAATTAAGTGAATTTTGAAATAAAAAATGATAAACCTCATTCTTATCAGCCTCGTATGTGGGATGTAACCTAACTTAGATCTCCTCATTAAGTAATTAATTAATTCTTTTATTTTTTCAAAAACAATTTATATGATTGATTGTCATGTATAGTCTAGTATATAAGTACTCTTTTAATATAATGTAATGGTTTAATTTAATATGAAATTATTGCATTTAAAATAAATTTTAATAATAATAATTAATAATAAATAAGAGGAAACTAGAGGCATTCGTATTTAATGACTTCAACAGTTCTAGTATAATAGAAATGAAAGAAAAAGAAAAAATATTGGGGAGTTATACATTTGTTATAGATAGCAAAAAGTGATTAATCTCTATCTCTTTGTTGGGAATTCCCAATATGATACATTCTCCAAGAGCCATATATTCATCTTATTGATAAATGATTGTTATAATATCAAGTAACCTGTCATATATCTAATCCCCCCTCCAAAATATGTTTACAAGTGAGATAAATAAATGGTAAATGCAAATAGAACTTTTTCACGTTTTGGTTAATCTATGAGTAGGATCTATATAGACGCATACACTCATGGAGCCATACTTTTGGATTGAAAAAGAATCAATAGAAAAAGAAATAATCAAAATTGTTCTCTATAATTCTTGAAACAAACAAAAAGGAAAGAAGAAACATAAATCATGGATCAATTAGATAGAGTTACAATTAGAAATTGAAATGAAGTTTGAAAAATAAAAAATGATATTTATTTTTACTAAAAATATATCAGTTATCATAGGCTTACAATTATTAAAAACGGGGGAAGGAAAGTTGAAAAAAGGGAGTTTAAAAGAAAAGCTTTGATTTGTTATTGAGGTTGTATACAGAAATCATGATGCAAGCATAAAATGAAACTAATACCAAGTGGAAGAATTGGTTACAATTCTTCCACTTATTGTTGTGTGCTTGAAGGCATTTAAAGCATAATAAATTGTTAATATGTGCACAAATATAATATGATTTCAAATAATGCAAGGATTATAAAGAAAAATTAGATTACAAATAGACATGTATACAATAAAATTGATTGATAGTTGTAGACTAGTGCCTAGAGAAAATTTTCCATTGTATTATTAATTAATTGATAGTTATAGATTAGGGCTAGGAGAAAATGTACATCATTGTTTTTACTGTAAGAGGTATAAACACATAACAAGTTTAGAAAAGAATTGTTTAAATCATATAAATATATTGAGATGGGAGGGTTCAGAGAAGTAGATACAAAATTAGTGTATAAGATGTTCATTTAAATGAAAGAAAGGGACATTATACTTTTTATGTTACTGATTATGATAAGTAAAGAAGTTTGAGAAATGTTTATGGGTAGATGCGAAGAGTTGAGCAACTCATACTAATTTTATTGAAGTGGTTATATTTGATACAACATATCTTATTAATAAATATCAAATGCTATTTGCTCCTTCTATTAGATTTAACTATCGCTGGGAAACTTTCTTACTTGGTTATGCAATATTGAAAAATGAGTGACTGCTACTTTTAATTATTTTTATTTCATATATGGCTAAGATTTATGAAAAGAAAATCATTGGAATCCATTATTATAGATGGGTAAATGACTATAAGTAACACCTTAAAAGTGGTATTTCCAAGCATCAAGCATAGATTGGCTTCAAAATATAAATTAAAGAAAATTCTTGATAGATTTAATGCTATAATGATTACAAAAAGTTAATAGATAATTTTATGAAATGATTGTTGAGTATAACTTAGAGAATACGTTTAGGTTAAGAAGTGGAATCCAATATATATTAGGTACCAATTTTTAGTTGTAATGTTAACCACAAAAGAAATGAGGGTATGAATACTTACTTTAATGTCTATATGCATTTTTTAGCACTTTGAGAAAATTTATAAATTATATAACGGAGTATTAAGAGTGAAGACTGAGAGGGATATAGAGTTTGATTACTTGTCAATGTAAAGTAATATATATTGTGCAAAAATATTTTAGAAGCCATACATGATAAATTCCTATGACATGCATTATGAGTTAGGTAGAATATGGTGAAAAAAATAACAAATTCTATGAGGCTAAGGAGATAAGTGAAAGGCACATAAATATTAAGGTGTAAAAAGTTAAAACAACTCATTCTCCCTTTCATCTAAGGTGAAGTAGTTGTTGATTGCATTTAAGGAACTTTTATGTTGACATATGTTAAAAATTTTTAATAAGGGTTAAATTAAAAAATGTTTCATAAAATATATATATTTTAAAAGGTGGCACAAAGGTATGGTAAGATGTCATAAAAATATTGAAATCAATAATATTCAAAATAAATGTTATATTTGTGTAAATAGAGTGACAATAAAGAAATTGTCTTTCTTTAAGGCCCTTTGATATTACAATTAAAAGCCAGTAAAAGTTTGAGTACTTATCTAATTTATTAGATGAAGCAACAAGTAATTGTGCATTGTAATTAGAACTAACTTAGGTTGGAGGAGTTGATGGCTATAATAATAATTGAACTAGTACAATTTAGTGTTTAGATACAGTGGATTAATGATATCCTATCCAATAAACACTAGCATGAAGAACCCAGTTATTTCAAGGCTACATGAGGGTAAGAATAAGAAGATTACAATCTTGAGCAAAGGAATTCCAAAAGAAAAAAGCTAAAAAAATAAAGTTAGGAAATGAAGATATATTTGACAATAATATTTTTGCACTGTATATGATAATATCATACGATTCACATTATTAAAATACTTATTTTATTAATGTTAGCTAGGAAAAATTATGGTTGAGGAGGGATTTTTAGTCCCCTCTAACAAATACATTAAACATAAGGTTGAAAGTATAAATGTTAATTGCATTATATTGAATTAGTAGGTAAACTATATTATATCTTTTGGTGTTTTTAAAAGGTATGCTATTACGACTATTTAGATTAAAAAATTCATGATACTTTTGAAATTTTAGAAAAATGAGCATAACTGTTTTCAAATATTGAGTAGGTCATAGACTCTACTTCTAGCCATTATACTCAATTATTTTTTTATATAACATTATGGTCATTTATTCGTGAATAATGAAAAAAGTGATATGTAGAGAAAATATTATTTTAAGTAGATGGATTTGATATTTTATTATGTGATTAAAAACAAGGACCAAAGGTTTCAATCAAGTAGAAAAAAGCATAAAAAAAGAAACTCAACTATATTATGTGAGAACTTTAATATCTTTTCAATGATTTTGGAAGCAAAAAATTTTGTATTAGTTGATTATTAAGTAATACAGTAGTTTATAGAATTAATTTAATGCTATCAAGGAAACATAATTGGGAAGGTTAATTGTGTTGTTGTTTACAAGGGCCATCCTAATGTTGCAAAGTTGCTTGCGACATTAATATAAGGTTACAAATTTTTTTTTTTAGTTGTTTCTACTTAGGAGTATGATATCAAGAAATTATACATCTTTTAGGCTAGTATTTATGATTATTACTTTAGGTTTGAGAGGAAATGCCACATAATTTTAGGTGCATATTGGATTAATTCTTAAATAACATGCTTCTTATGTTGCTTTTGTTGATTGTTCAAGTTATATAAACCTTTTGTGAACATTTTAAGATACTTTTGGATCTAGAAGATGTTTGGGATCAATTTTAGGACTTAGAGCATCAAGTTAGGAGGATCCATACCAAATATCAAAGTTATATGACGAATTATGAAGAGTGTACAAATGAAAGATCATAACAAGCTAACCTGGAAAATAGATTCCGTACAGTTGATTTTGGGAAGGTATTATGTGTACTTAATAGCTCAAAATGCTACTAAATTTTATAGGGAGCTAGAAACATATGTAAGGAGCATACATATCAAATTTTCATGACAATTGTAGATCTGTAGACGAAGATATAGAAAATAGACTAAGCAGTACTAAAAGTTGGAAAAGCTTATGTGGGAAATTAGTGCTGATGACATGTTTAATTTTTTTTATACTATTTTGGACAATAAAAGATGTTTAGAAACCCAAACAACCACCATTCTAAACCTAGGACACATCTAAGACAAAAATAGAGGGTTTTGGAAGAGGAAAAATGTGAAGAGAATTAAGTATAAAGAGGATAATCAAGATTCAACAAGTGTTGTCCAGATTTTCTAACAAAGGGAGCCTTATCATCTTTATTAGTTTATCTTTATTTTACTTTCCTTTTGATATTTAATCAGAATACTATTTGTTTGAACATAATTATGAATTACTAAATCTTTTTTAGGTATTTTCTTGAATTTTTATCCAATTTATTCTTATTGATTTAATGCATAGTTGATTGTGTTAATTGTTAAGCTTATAATCACTTCGAATCAAGAGATTATTTTGATTTATTTAAGTTAGGGTGCACAAAGAGACTTTGTAGCTTAATATACCTGCAATTAATTGATTAATAGGAATGAAAGGTGGGCAAGAAAAGCTTACGGAGAGCTTAGTGGTGAAGGTGTAGGTGAATGCACTTATACTCCTTAAATGGAGATGAACTTCAACAAATTCTTTGTTGGTAGCATTGGTCACACGCCATTTCTTTCAATTATGCCTCTTGTTGGCGTGTCACTTGTTATTGTTTTTCTTTCATCACATTAAATTGTCATTCCCACCTTTAGTTATTCTCTTCCATTGCATTTAAAACCTTCTCCCATATTTCATCCTCTTCATTACAGCTATCACTAGAAGACTCATCCTCTTCCTAGTGCAAAGTTGATTAAGTTTTCCCCTTCCATTATTGAAAGTTAGATCGAGTGCTAGGATCTTAAAGTTTCACCTTGGAATGTTTTTATAAGATCTTAGCTCATTTCAAATGTATAACATCCAAAAACTACCTTTTAAACATGGTTAGTCCATTAGAATTAACATCATAAAATTAAGCAAGTGAAATGGAAAGAAAACCCAAAACTAAGTAATTGTTTGTTTTAGTGGAGACACTAACTAAGGAATGAAATATATGATAGGTTGTGTGTGCCTTATTGTTAGTGTCTATGCACCATAAAAAAACAAACTCTTTAACAAAATATTTATTGATTTTGGTTTTATTAAACAAGGCATGACATATAAACTTATGCAACATTAGATGTTTTGGGCAACTTATGAGTGTGGTGGGAGCATTTCAGGGTTGAAGTAATTTAAACTGATAAGTTTCTTCCAATGTAAGTGACTATTGCAATCAGGATCATTATCATGAAAGCTTTATTTCCATAAAGACAAAAATTTGAGTCATAACAATATAGTCTAATTTATAAGCCTCTCCTCAATCTAAATCAAAACTTATCCAATTTCTTGGCATCATAATGAAGAGTTAAAAAGAATTCAAGTGCTAATTCCTAAAAAATGACATAATCACAATGTATAAACCTATCCCAACATACCCTCTTAGTCAACTTCTTAATCTTAACTTTTAATCCCAATCTAGTCAGTAAGGTAAAATCAAAATTTAGGAGAGACTATAGGTTTGTTTTTAAAAGTTAGATACTTGTTACATTCCTCTCTTATAAAAATTGGAATTGAAGCTCTATATTCTTCTGCTTAGTCGCTTAATCTATGTCCGGACACGTATGATTTATCTGAGGATTGGTGGTCTTCCTTATAACTTGATTTATTCTCTTGGCCATGGTAATGAAGACAAACTTGCTAAAATATCAAGAGGGAGAAAGTAAAATGAGAAAAGAAGATGAAATGATGGGATGAGGGTTAAAAAAAAACTTATTTGCGATGTTTTGGAAGAGATATCTTAGGAAAATATGGAAATATGGAGAAAACTTAGAAGAAAACTAAAGATTTAAGTGAAATGTTGATTAATTTAGGGGTTTCTAGTGAGTAGGTGATGTGTTTAGTGAGAGAAAGTAGATGGAGGAAGAAGACTAGGGTTTAAAAGGTAGGAGGGGTCAAGTGTTAAAAAATGGTGTAAGTCACGACTATGACTTTAAAAGGGAGAAGTTGGGTTTTTAAAAATGGGGTAAGTCATGATCATGACTTACAATGGCTAGATTTTGCTATCATGATTATGACTTGTCAGAAAGATTTTAGGCTTCAAGAGTCACAATTATGACTAGTCACGATCGTGACATCCATGGGTCCTTCCAAATCATTTTTATAACTGTTTTTTTATCCCAAATGCTATGGAAAACCTCTCAAACTCACAATCAAACATCAAGCACTCAAATGATCACCTAAAAAATGGAATTCAAAGGAAAAAAACGAGAATAAATCAAAACAATATGTAACAAACACAACTATGAAATTGAGGAAAAAATACCAGTTAAGAACATAACATGCTAACTTTAAGGTCACTAGCTTGACCATTACAAAATCATTCATGAAGAACTAATGGAAAGGAAAGCAATCACTTCCATTTCATGTGACATTGTCCCTCTGAAGTATAGCTTGCATATATGCACATTAACTTTGATTATTTCACCATTGTCATTTTTTAATTCCAAATCTTCATAGTTTAGCACTTAAATGACTTTGAAAGGGTCACTCCATCTCGACTTAAGCTTTCTAAAAAACAATCGAAGTCTTTAGTTGAACAACAACATCAAGTCACCTCTCTTAAATTTCTTTTTTTTGACTTGTGTATCATGCCACTTCTTCATCCTTTCCTTAGCTCCTACAATTCATCAACTTCTAATAAGAATTGAACTTCCTAATCTCATACTATTCGCTATGCTCTAACTCTAAAGTTAAATGACAAGCCTTGCCATACATAATTCTAAATGAAGTCGTAAAGAAAAATTTTAATGAGTATATTAAAACAAAAATCATGTCCTTTATTAATAGGAAGGAAGAATACCACTTGGAAGATTGTATGCTATATCAACAAACCATGGAAGAAAGAGATTGTTTACCAATATTAATGCTTTAATAGCTAATTGCTCATTGATTTCTTCTTCATCTTCTTACTTCTCCCCTCCTTCAAGGCACGATAAATGATTTGCCACTACATTCTTTACTCCCTTTTTATCTTATATCTCATAGTTGAACTCTTGAAGCAACAACACCCATTAAATAAGCCTTGGCTTCACATCCTTCTTAGAAAAAAGGTATCATAATGTTGCTTGATCTATAAAAGCAGTAATATTTGAGCCTAAAAGATGTGAATGAAATTCATCACAATAAATACCACTATAAGAAATTTATTCTTAGTTGTGGTGTAGTTCAATTGTGCTCTCGTAAGGTCTTGCTTGCATAGTTGGTAGCATGCAACTTCTTTTCTTTCCATTGTTTAATCATGCATCTATGTCATGATAGTTAATATCACACATAATCTCAAATAGAAAAGACTGGTTTGGTGATGTTAAAATGGGTCTAAAGGTGAGTGCTTTATTTAACCTTTCAAATGCATACAAATAATTAATATCAAAATAAAAAGGTACCTCTTTAGTGATGAGAGAAAAATCTTTGAGAAACCGTCCATAGAACCTTGCATGTCCTCGGAGTTGTTAAATGCTGTTGATGTTGGTAGGTGGTAAGAACTTCTTAATGATCTCCTTCTTGACTCTATCCACTTCAATCCATTTTCATGATATGTTTAGATGCAAGACTACTCCTTTATGGTCCACGAAGTGGCATGTTGTTGCGTTGGTTAGGTGACTCTAATCCATGTGCGTAATTTTGAAATGATTTTACTGTGAAAACCAACGAAATTTAAGGCAAGTGCACCTATCACAAAAGTAATAAAGTGGAGTAATTTTTCAGACTCCTAGAGTCAAATTTATGGGGAAAAAGTTGCTTAACTACTAGGTTAATAGGAACACAATTATTTAGGAAAAATATAGAGAATTTGATTAAAACAAATGAGAATGACTTAAACTAGGTTACTTTGTCTTAAACACTTAAAAAATGATTTTTAATTGCTTTTAAAAATTTATGAAAATTACCGAATGTGTAAATGAGTTATGGATTAGATGATTGATGATTTAATTGATTTTTAAAACAAATTTAAATTCTGATTAAAGTCCTTCATAAAATCAAAACAAAGCTAAGGTTAAGACTTTGTTTTTTCTCCATTTAATCTTGTTTAAAGTTTGGTTATGCTTTAAAATCAAGTAAATGGGCTTTAATTTCAAGAAGGTGAGTTCTGGAAAATTAATTCCAGAACTCTAAATTTCACAAAAAATCCATGTTTGATCATGCAAAGATTAATTTTTTTCTAATAATTTAAAATGATTTCTCATGCTTAAACTATATTAAACGCTAATCTTAAGTGGCCAGCTTAAATTTTGTTCTTTCAGATCTTTTATAAGCAAAATACAAACATTTAAACATGCATTTAAACTCTTTCAAATCATCAAAACATCAATCCATAGAAACAGAAATGGTTAGCCACACATTTGAATCAAAACATATAAGATATGCATTTTAAAACACATACTTAGATAGATATACAAATATGAGCTGAATAAAGTAGTTCAGAAGTTACAAAATGTGTTTAAAAAGCTTCTGGAAAAGTTTAGAACTTCTTAACTTGATCTGGACATAACCTCACCTTATGAATCCACAAGATCTAGCAAGAAAATCAAAGAACATTCAAGAATATGCACATAAGAAAATGAACTTTGATTAATCCAAAAAATAGGAGAATGTAAGTAATGATCTGAGTTAGAAAACCCCCTATGATGGTTTAGGAACTTGGATATATGTCTTAGCTTCCTTCTCCTACAAAAGCAACTCAAAATACACTATGAAACTCGAAATCCAAGTGTTTGAAGCTTGAACTATCTAAGAGAAAATAAGAGAGAAGCAAGAGCTTCTCTATGTAAACTTGATCTGAGGTCTATAGGTTAATCCATGGTTTTTGTGTCATTCTTGGATATATGCAAACTCTAGAGACTCCCCACATGTGCCAAGAGACAAAGGAATTAATTAGAGACACACCAGAGTTAAAATCTTAAAGATTTTGAACTGAAATTATTGACTCTGTGCACAACGGCACCTTGCCTCCCTACAATGACACCCTGAAAGGGTGTTGTTAATAGTTGAATACAAACCCCTTAAACAGCCCCCTATTCTTCAATTAACGGCATCCTGCCAAGGGGCCGTTCATGGGAGGAACAAAGAGGATTCTTTCATGTTTTTGCTCCAATCTTCGTCATTAAGCTCCATTATACAAATTAAACATAATAACACATAAATTTAATAATTAAGCATTGAATTAGGGGTCATAATTCAACAAATTAACCATTAAAACTCTATCAATTTGATGCCTAACAATTCCCCTACACTTAAGCATTTGCTTGTCCTCAAGAAATTAATTCATCATCAAGTTCACAATAGGATATGAAGATAGGAAAAATCAATTCAAAATTAATGCCGCAATTATTGAAAATGCTTTCTTGATCCTTCAAAAATTTTGACGCATGGAAATGTTATAAGA
>JAOXYD010083928.1:0-12238 GCA_028565735.1 Pinacopodium congolense
TCCATAAGTTGCAATAGGCTAATTGAATTTGTAGGTAAACTTAATCAATTAGCCTAGGATTTTAATTCCCTAAGTTAAATAATCCAAGCTTGTGAGATTTTGGCTTAAGTTAGTCGTTCCCTAGTGTCTAATGTTGCCATGCCATTAAATATAGAGAGCTCATTCTAAGTTGTCGCGTGATTAGGGGAAAATTTTCTATTATATAGGATTTGTCTAAAATTAAAGGAACTTAGGACGCAAGAGCTTGTTTATATCTTGATAGGAATGAATTTTATTATATTTTTATATGCAAATTCATGTAATTTCATCCCTACTATTTTTTTCAAAAATGCTTAATTTGTGTTATATTTTATTGAATAAACAGGTTACCCCTTTTGATGAATTATGGAATAAAAATTGAAAATTACTTTAATTATGGAAAAAAAAGGAAAAGCAAAGGAGCAAAAACAATGTTGTAAAAAAGTAAGGAGGAAGCTTGAAAAACTTGGAAAAACACACTTCCCAATGCACCAATTTAAAAAGGCCATGTAAAAGGTCGTGAAGGTCGTGTATAGCATCCTCAAGAAAATTAAAACGTGAAAAGTCAAAGCACAAGGGCCAAGCTTTGGAGAATAAAGACAAAAAACCAATACAAGCTTGGAGCTTTATAAGTCAGGACAAGTACAATTGTTTTAAAGAGAAGGAGAGGAGGCGTTTAAGCTTGGAAAGGAAACTTTTAAAGAGTGAAAGCTTGGATAAGTGGTAGCTTTTAATTGGCAAGGAAGAGACAAAAACAAAAGCTTAAGACAGCTTTCCAGTTTAGGAGACAACAACATTTTAAAACACAAAAGCAAGTCAAGGATAAAAAGCTTTTTAAAGGGAGACTTTAAAGGAGAAACGTGGCCCATTTTAAAGCAAAAACAAGAAAGATTTAAAAGAAGATTGACAAAAAAAAAAGAATTAAGAATAAGGGTAGAAAAACATGTTGGAAAACAGTAGGACATAAAGCTTTTTAAAACCTTTAAAAACGGCATAGAAAAAAAAATTTTAAGGAGGGACATGTGGCAGAACACCAATAAAGAGAATGTAGCCCTATGAGGCCCTCCATCCATATATATTCGACTACTGAAATATTGGAAAGGAGGAGCTTCATTTTTCCTTATAGTAGTCATCCCTTGCTTTTTATTTTGATTAGATTTCTAATGTTTTGTTCTTAGATTTTAAGTTATTTTCATTTGCTTTTCTTTTTCTTTTAATTGTTGCACTCTTAATTTCATGATCCAGGTTTTTAATACTTGTTATTTTTAGTGTTTTTTCTGTTATGATTCAATTTATTTTGAGTTTATGATTGATTACTGTATGGAATCTTATAGTTTTTATTAATATAGTTGTGTTAAACCTTTTTTTTTTTGTTAATATATAGTGTTTTTATTATTTTCCATCTTTGGGTTGTTAATTTCTTATGTTTGATTTAATTTTCCAACCCTTTATTTATTCTTTCTATTAGGTTTATTGTTAGTTTATTATTTATTTTAGTTAATTTCATAATGTTAGGTTAGTTTTGTGTTTGCGTTAGAAGATACTGATGTAATTTCGGCTTAATAATTGTGAGAATTGATTAGGAATTGAATGGGTTTTGTGATTTAGGTTAGGATTAAATTGGAATTCTAGTTAAACAACATGAGTTAGGGATTTATTCATAGGATTGACCATTTTAGGTTTAATTTCTAATTCCATTGCTAGGAATGAACTTGTGATACATAATAGTTCTAGTGATTTCTCAAGTAGCAATAGGTTAATTGATTTTTTCAGTCAACTTAATCAACTCACCTAGGATTCTAGTTCTCTAGGTTACATAGTCCAAGATTATGTTATTATGGCTTAGGCTAGTAGTTCTTTAGTACTTAAAGCTACTGCATCATTAAATATAGAGAGCTTGTTCTAGGTTAACTTGTAGTTAAGGATATTTTCAGAGCTTATTAGATTTATCTAAAATAGGTGAAACAAAGGGTTTGAGAGCTTGTTCAAACCTATAGGCTAGCATCTTAGATCAATCACAATTTATTTATTTTGAGGATCAATTATAAGTCTAAATTCTGGATATATCTTTTGCCCATCTTTTTTTTATTGTTGTCTATTTTTTTCTTTTATGTGTTTTTATTTACTTGTTTTATGTTTATTATTGTCATTGTGTTTAGTTTTAATGCCTTCCTGTTCAAGAGCTGTTTTTATTTTATTTTTCTTTTAGTACAACTTAAGGAATAGCTTAAAAATATAACCACTTCTTTGTAAAGGATAAATTTACAAGTGCACCTATCTTTGTTTCACTCAATTAGTCTCTTCTATTTGAATTCATATGTCAAGCAAGCAATTTTGCAATTGGTACTATTTTGGTGCAAAGAAGGATAAGATTTTTTTATCCAATTTACTTTGCAAATCGATCTTCAAATGATGGCCCAAAGAACTACACCATAACTAAGAAAGAAATATTAGATGTTGTATTTAAACTTGATAAATTTCAGTTATATTTAGTGCTTACTATGATGACAATTTATACAGACCATTCAAATTTTAGGTATGTCATGAATGAGCCTAATGCAAAGCCACATTTTATTATATGTGTCATTTTATTACAAGTGTTAATATTGAAATCAAAGATAAAAAAAGTGCTGAGAATTTTGTGACTGATCATCTTTCAATTCTAAGCAAAGAGGTTATGGAAAAGGGAGTAAGTCAAGACATCAAAGAGGTTTCTCTTGAGGAGCAATTACTGGTAATGACAAATTTTCCACAATATGTTGATTTGGTAAATTATTTAGTTGGCAATGTCCTTCCACCTGATCTTACTTACAAATGGAAGAAGAAGTTCCTAACTGAAGTTAAGGGGTATATGTGGTATGATCCTTATTTGTATAAGATTTAGGAGGATGGAAATATAAGAAGATATGTTCTTTTAAAGGAGAACATTTCAAGCCTATTAGAACTATTTATAAAGTATTAGAGTGTAGAATTTATTGGCCTACATTGTTCAAGGATGCACGTCATCATGTTAAATATTGGGATAATTTCCATAAGGATGGGAACATTTCAAAGAGACATGAAATCCCATTTAACAATATCATGGTTTTCAAAGTTTTAAATATATGGGGTACATATTTTATGGAATCTTTCCCTAATCATATGCTTATTAATATATTTTGGTAACAGTTTCTTTTATAAGTAAATAAGTTGAAGCTATTGCTTTACCTATAAATGATGCAATTGGTGTGGTTCTTTTTTTAAAGTAGAATATTTTTATTAGATTTGGTACACCTAAAGAAATCATTAATGATGGAGGTCTGCACTTTTGCAACAAGTAATTTGATTCGCTACCAACTAAATATGATGTTACCCATAAGGTTTCCACACCTTATCATTTGTAAACTAGCAATCAAGTTAAAATATCTAATTGTGAAATCAAAATAATTTTGGAAAATATCATTGGTGCATCAAAAAATGATTATCATTGAAATTTAATGATGATTATAGGTCTATTGCACTACTTTTAAGATGCTCATTAGTATGTCTTCGTATTAGTTAGTTTATGGTAAGTCTTGTCGTATACCTATGGAGTTAGAGCATAAGGAATTTTTGAGCCATTAAGTTTTTTTAATTTTGACTTAAGAAAAGGTTGGTGAACAAAGGTTATTAAAATTTGACGAGTTTGATGAGTTTCAACTTGATTTTTATAGCAACTCTAAACTTTATAAGGAAAGAGTCAAAAGGTGGCATGATAAGTATATAATTCCTTGTGATATTAAAGTTAGTGACAGGGTTTCAGTGTGTAATTTAAGATTGAAGCTCTACCCTAGAAAATTAAGACCAAGATGGCATAGTCCTTTTACAGTAATTAAGGTTAATCCATATGGTACCCCTGAAGTTACTAAGGGTCAATTCAGTTTCAAATTCAATGGAAAAAGGGTCAAGCTTTATTTACCTAGTTAAGTTAAGGAATCAACAATGACTCTGTTGCTTTTAGATCCTCATTAAACTATGATTTAATTCTTTAGTTAATTAGGTATGTGTGTGATTAATTTGATTTTTTTTATGTTGATTCTTTTATTTAGTATTATTAATGCTTTGGTCTTTTGGTGTGTTTCTTTAGGATTAATGTGTTTAAGTCTCTCTTAAAATGCCTCGTTAGAGTTTGGTGTGTTTTGGTTAAGTTTTACTTAATATGTTTAGGTTGATTCTTTTATATTAGTATGCCTTTTATTGTGTCTAAACACTTCTGGTTTGATTTCCTTAGTATTTATGGGTTTTCAAAGCATATTCTTAAGCAATTTTGATATACGATCCTCTTAGAATTGTTTGGGCTTGAATTAAGAGGGATTTGGTGAGTTTTTGTGTTCATTTTTTATGTTTGGAAGTGAATTTTTAAACTTAAATATAGGTTTTGAATGATAGGGTTTAAGTCTGTAGAAACCACTATTTAAATGTTTTTAGGTATCTAAATGGTAGCATTAAATTATGCTATTTAACTCCTTAGAATCCGTCATTTAAATACTTAGAAAAGAAAAAAAATGATTTTGTTTTGGCAAAACCCTAACAATTTCACCTTTCTTCTTCCTCCTTTCCAACCGCTAGCGAGCACCATCTCCCAACCTTTCCAACTATCCTTTTTGTTGCGTTGGTTAGAAGACTTCAAAATGACGAGTGATTTTGAAATGATTTTACTTTGAAAACCAACGGACCTTTAAGGCAAGTGCACCTATCGTAAAAGTAATAAAGTGGAATAATATTTCAGATTCTGAGTGTCGATCCTAAGGGGAAATGTTTGTTTAATTACCAGGTTGATTCGATTACAATTATTTAGGAAAAATCTAGAGAAATTGATTAAAAATAGGAAAAAGACTTAAACTTGACTACTTTGGCTTAAACACTTCAAAAACAATTTTTAATTACTTTTAAAAAATTCTGAAATTTACCAAATGTGTAAATTGGCTATGGATTAGATGATTGATGATTTATTTAAGTTTTAAAACAAGTTTAAAGTCTGATTAAAGTCCTTCACAAAATTAAAACAAAGTTATGGTTAAGACTTTGCTTTTTCTCCATTTAATCTTGTCTAAAGTTTGGTTATACTTTAAAATCAAGTAAAGGGGATTTAATTTCAAGAAGGTGAATTCTGGAAAATTAATCCCAGAACTCAAACTTTCACAAAAAAATCCAGGTTTTGTCATGTAAGGATTAATTCGTGATGCTTATTGATTTTTGAAACAATTTAAGATGATTTCTCATGCTTAAACTATCTTAAATACTGATCTTAAGTGGCCAACTTAAAATTGGTTCTTTCAAACCTTCAATAAGAAAAATATAGACATTTAAGCATACATTGAAACTCTTTCAAATCATCAAAACATCAATCCATAGCAACAGAAATGATTAGCCACACATTTGAATCAAAACATACAAGATATGCATCTTAAGCCACATACTTTGATAGATCTATAAATATGAGCTGAATAAAGTAGTTTAGAAGTTACAAAACATGTTTAGCAAGCTCCTGGAAAAGTCTTTAAATTCTTAACTTGATCTAGACATCAACAGAGCTTCTGAATCCATAAGATTTAGCAAGAAAATCAAAGAACATTCAAGACTATACACATAAGAACGTTAACTTTGATTAATTTGAAAAATAGGAGAAAATAAATAATGATTTGAGTTAGAAAACCCCTTATGTTGATTTAGAAACTCAGATACATGTCTCAGCAATGTTCAACAACAAACAGAAATTGAAAATACACTCTAAAACTCGAATTACAAGTGTTTGAAACTTAAATTATCTAAGAAAATGTAAGAGAGAAGCAAGAGCTTCTCTATCTCAGGTTTGATCTGAAGTCTCTTGATTACATGTGTGTTTCCTGTGTTTTCTTAGTTGTATGTAAATACCTTGGACCTCCCACATGTGCTAGAAGATAGTAGCATTAATTAAGGACACGCCAGAGTTGAAATCTTCAAGATTTGGAGCTAAAATTGTTGACTCTGGTAAGTAACGGCACTGTGCCTCCTAGCAATGACACCCTGAGAGGGTGCTGTTAGCACTCGAATTTTGCAGTAACTAACGACCCCCTGTTCTTCATATAACAACACCCTACCAGGGGGCTTTTAATGAGCAAAACCAAGAGAGTTCCTTTATGTTTTTTCTCCAATATTCATCATTAAGCTCGATTATGCAAATTAAACATAATAAGACATTAATTTAATATTTAAGCACTAAATTATGGGTCATAATTAAACAAATTAATCATTAAAACTATATCAATTTGACCCCTAACACCTACTCATACACTTAGTAAATTGTTAGCACAAAAACTCATTAGTAGTAATAAAAATGATATCATCTACATAAATTTGAGTAATTAAAAGATTTCTCTTTCTTTCTTAATAAACAAATTAGTATCAACTTCTCCTTTAGTAAAACCATTAGCAAAACCATTTTAAAGAATAAATGTATTTAGCCTATTATACCATTCTCTAAGTGCTTATTTTAAACGATTTAAAGCCATAGATAATTTATAAACATGCTTGGGTGCACGACGTGTTTTAAAACTAGGGGGTTGTTCAATGTAAACTTCTTCTTGTATAAAACCATTCAAAAACGCACTTTTAACATCCATTTGAAATAATTTAAAACTCATGTAAGATGTAAATGCAAGTAAAAGTCTAATGGATTGTAATCTAGCTATAAGGGAAAAAGTTTCATTATAATCTAGACCTTCTTCTTGAATATACCATTTTATAACCAACCAATCCTTATTTCTAACTATGTTTCCTTGTTCATCTAATTTATTCTTAAACACCCATTTTGTACCTATTATGAGATAATCTTTAAGTGTAGGTACTAAACTTCAAACTTTGTTTCATTTAAACTAATCCAATTCCTCATTCATAACTAAAACCCAATTCTTATAACCTAACACTTATTTTATATTCCTAGGTTCCATATGAGAGATAAAAATAAGATGAGACAAATTAGGATGAGAACAAGCAGTTACCCATTGTTGAATATCACTAAGATTTGGTTAGAGTAATGATCCTTCTTGCCTCTTAGTTCAATAATTCAATCTTGTGAGGTTTGACCTTTATCCTTTTTTTTCTCAAGTGATAACCTTTCTAAGTCCTTTGACATATTTACATCATCATCCTTAAAAATTTTTTTTCTTTCAAATGGGTTAATCTCATAAAAAATAACATGCATAGACTCTTATACTACATGAGTTCTTTTATTAACATACCATATGTTTTACTAGTCAACAAATAACCTAAGATAATGCTTTCTCCGTTTTTGGAATAAAATTTTCCTAAACTATCTATAGTATTCAAATATAACACTTGCATCCAAAAACATTAAAATTACTAAGTTTTTGGTTTCTTACCTCTCTAAATCTCATAGGAGTTTTATTCATTTTATTCTTAATTTTAACCTTATTAATTATATGATATACATATGCAATAGCTTCGGCCTAAAAGTACTTGGGCAATTCATATTTAGTACGCCATTCTGTTGGGGAGTCTTGGGGTCCAAAACATTATACGAAATGCCATGACCATCATAAAAAACTCAAACAAATCATTATTAAATTATTAACCATGATTACTCCTAATAGATGAAACAAATATTCCTTTTTCTTTTTGTATTTTATTAACAAAACCTACAAAAGATTTAAAATATTCATCCTTAGTACTTTTAAACAATGCCCATGTAAATCTACTAAAATCATTAACAATGTCAAATGCATATGACTTACTACCTAAACTAGTTACTCTAGTAAGGCCAAATAAATATATGTGGAGAAGTTTAAGAGGCATAGGAGTTGTTACCAATTTCTTGTTTGAAAATGAACTCCTTACTTATTTTATCAATTGGCATATGCCACATATCTTGTCCTCTTCGTACCTTATGCTTAGGAGCCTATTAACAAGTTGCTTGGAATTGAACTTCGACATTCCCTGCTTGCGTGTCCAAGTATTCTATGTTAAATTGAAGTACTTTCATTTAGGAGACCAAACCCTTATTTTCAAGGTTAGTATCATTTAAATTAACATTATAAATGTTGCCTTCTCTTTTTTCTAAGAAAATGTTACTACCATTACTAGTAGTTGAGATAACACATTCATTTACTTCAAAACATACTTTATAATTTTTATCATATAATTTGACTATAAAATAAACTATAATCCATCTAAAAGTAGGACATTTTCAATTAAGGGACAATTATTCTTACAAACCTTTCTATTGATAATTACTTACCTTTGGCATTTTTTACAAATGTAACGAATTCTCCATCCTTATTTTTGAAAAAGATAAATTACAAAAGCACTGGTCATATTTCATGAACATCCACTATTCATGTATGATTTATTTCTCCTCTTGATAACTTACAAAAGTAGAAAATTATTTAGATTTAGGTACCCACATAGTAACATACTTATCTCTATCTCTTTATGTATCATCTATAATTCTATCATAGCAAAAAGGTGTGGAATGTCCATGATAACCATAATATGTACAATACCATGGAGTATAGATCCTATATGCATTCCTATAATAATTTATAGGCATAAAACCATTATACGACGTATGTTGAAATTTTTTTGTAGATTGGAAAGATTATCTTCTATCATACAAACTTTGTTGAGGGGGCCTTATAGGCCTTGTACTATATCTATACATGAATGTGTGATGTCTTTGCCTAATCTGGTGTCTACTACATGATCCATTTTGAACAAAGGGCTTAAGTGTATATTTTTCTTCTAAGTTCTTACCCTTGACGAAGATGATAACCCATTTTCACTAAAATATCCTATACTATGATTGCCATTAGTCAATTTTTTTACACTCAGTATATTTTCTAGTTTTTCATTTCCTTTGCTAAATTTAGCAAGTTATTATTTAAGAGACTCAATTTCTTTATTTAAAGCCACATTTTCATTTACCAAGCCATCATTCTCTTCATTGATTGAATTTAACTCTTTTTTGTATTCCCTATTTTCTAATTTACATTCATTTAACAATTTTAAGGATTCATTATGTCTAGCATGCAACCTCTTCTTCCTTTAAGCCAATATTCTACATATTCTAACAATTTTTCATAATTATATTTAGCATCGCATTCATTTTCACTAGTGTAGGAGTGAGAGAAGCATATCGCATCGTGTGCCATAAAGTAAACATTTTCCAGTTCTTCCTTTCTAGAATCATTTGATTTAGTCCATAGGGTCTTTAATGTTTTCTTCTTTGTTTCCTTCCTTTCTATATTTTCTTTATTTTCCTTCTTTTCTCCTTCTTCTTAGAGGTATCAATAATGTGATCTTAAGTGAATTTTTTCACCATATTCAAAAGATGTTATGTTCAAAATTTTATTCTTAGAGGAGGACTTAACTTCATTTCTACAAGTGGACGTCTTCTTCCATATAAATTTCCTTAGGCCTCTTGTGATGTGAAAAAGTGTTTCTTCTTCGCTTCGATATAAGGATTCTTTATTTTCACTTTCCTCCTTCTTTATAGCCTTGAACACGAAGTTCTTATTTTTAGGCATCTTTTCATCTTCTTAAATCTCCTTCATTCTCATCTCGTTTGTTGTAAGTGATCCAATACATTTGTCAAAAGGAAGTATATTGGGATCCTTAGCTTCTTGAATCTCCATAATTTTAGCTTACCATGATTTTAGCAAGGACCTAAAAATCTTCCTAACAAGCTTAACATTTGTATATGTCTTACCTAGACCTTTTAAAACATTAATAATACGGATAAAATAAGCATATATATCATATATAAATTCATCATGCAACATGTGAACAATTTATACTGATTTGTTAACATATTAACTTTGCTTTCCTTAACTTGATTTGTGCCTTCGTGTGTAATTTCTAAAATTAGACAAATCCAACAACTAGATTCCCACATAGATACACCATTAAATTCATTTCTCCTCAAGGAAGATTATAAGAGATGCATAACTTCGTTATTTAGAGAGACCAGTTTTTCACTTTCTCTATCCCTTTTTTTTTTAAATTTTAGAAATATTTTAATTTCCTACAATCTTAAAGGGCATAGATGTCTCTTACAAAACTATCCTCCAAAGTTTAACACTTTCACACATAAGAAAACATCTCATTCTAGTTTTCTAATACAAGTAATCATTTTCATTAAAGTAGGGAGCTTTATGTGTATTTTTAACTTTAAAACTAGATGAGGAGGTAAAAGCATTCATGTGTGCCATAGTGATATTTTCTCACAAATTTGCTAGAATTTCAACTACGTGAGACCTACACTTGGATATCAATTATTAATCTTAGATAGAACCTAAGAGGTGGGGTGAATTAGTAGCTTAAAATTTTGTTTAAATGAATTCCTAATTTTACCATAAATTGATCACTTCTCCATAAACATATTTGCAGAAAAATAGATAGCAAGATACGTGATTAGTAAAACAATTTCAATATGCACAATCTTATGCATAACATGTAAATAAAGCAATAATATAAACACAACCTTTAAAAAATAAATAAATAAAAACATAACTTAAATAGTATTAAAGTAAATAATATAGGGAAGGAGGATGCAAACGAATTATATTAGTTTAGAGAGGTCCACGTATAGTCCTTAACAAACCTTGTTGAGATTTTTTATTATAATGAAACAAAAACAATGTTTGATATATAATTCTTTTTTTAGGCTCAACGATAACATTTTAATCCCTTTTATAGCTTAGAAAGAACCTTTCCTCTCAACTATAAAACCTCTTAAAAATATAGCTGAAAATGATCTCATTCAATCTTAATTTAGTGTATTTATATGCTCACAAAACTCAATATATATGTAGAAGAATGGTGCACAAAAACCCTTAAAGAAGACTCAAAGAACACCTATAAAAAAAGTTTCTTAATTCTCAAATCACTTGAATGATTGATTTCCAAGCATTTTAATGATGGAAACCAATGCAAAACCACTTATTTATAGGTTTAAAACATCAAATCAGTTGTTTATAATTGTTTTTCAATTTTCTAATTCATTAAACATTTTTTAACATTGAGAAATAGTCATTGTAATGCTTTTTTTTTCCTTTATTGGTGGTTTCTATGATTTACAACAACAATGTTGATATATCGCTATTATAATCCACTTCAATATGGGTTTACAATAGTGTTGTTGATAAAACTTAGTAACCAACGTTGATTAATGCAACGAACAATAGTAGGGGACCACAGGCACTGTTCAACTCACCAAGGACCACCATTGATGTCCCAAAAACACATAAAAATTTATACATGGAAATTCTCGCACATACATATGAAAATTTCCCAAAAAGAGTTTTAACTCGTTAAGAATAATATTAAAATTATTAAACACAAAATTCTTCTTGATTATGTGTCTTATATGCATATTTTAATTTATGAATGTGTCATGCATGAATGAGCCTCATCAAAACACCAAAATTAATTAAGTAGCATTTAAAAAAAATACAAATCGTAATTTATATAAGTTTTATCTTGGCTCTTCCAAAACTTAAGTCTTGATCATTTAACTTTAAGAACTTCAATTTTCTACAAGAATCTATAAACTACTTCTTTAACAATTCAACTTGACACCTATCTTTCAAAACTTCAAACACAGAAAAATATTAGTTCACTGAGTATTTGGTCATCATCAAAACAAGGTAAACCTCCTTTGGTTTAACATATATATAAAATAAGGACCCGACTACGAGTCAAATATCAATAAGGATCGCTTTCATAACATGTCTCAATATCATGAATGCCATAACACCTCTCATAATCGTACTAGTATGCATCTGGTTCTAATACATACCCACTCGGTGGAATGTATTACAAATTTTTTCTTCTAGCTAATCATATCACAACACAAAGGTACATAATTCACATAATAGTAAAGCAATCCTACATAATCAGCGTATAATCACATAAGGATCATAAAAATGCATGTGGTACACTATAGATGCCTAAACCTATATATATATACTTAAACGTCATGATAATAATTACATAGTGTTGAACCAAGGGAGGTTCCAATCTTAGTTTTGATGATAACAAAACATAATAATTAATAATAATTTGAGCTTACATTGTGAAATTCAAAGATAGGTTTATTTCAAGGTGATTCTATGTGTATAGCTTAAAGTTTGAAGAACTAAGATGAAGCTAAAGGAAGAACAAGATATATGGAAGCTACAAGGCCTTAGTTAGGGTGTCTTGC
>JAOXYD010083939.1:0-12237 GCA_028565735.1 Pinacopodium congolense
TACTAGAAGAAGATAATGTAGGTGAACATTTTAATTGATAGGGGTTCATTTTATATGATTTTCCTTGATGATTGATCTAAATTCACTCTTAATTTGATGTTAAAATGTTTTATTTATGTCTTGAAATGTTTATAGTGAATATTAACATCAAATTGAAGTGAAAATTCAAGCAATTATGAATATTAAAGCAAAAATAAGAACTCAATGTGGGTCTAGAAGCAAACTGCATTTAACTCCTTCTAATCACATTTAGGTCAGCATCTAGAGTTAAACGACAGTGGCTAAACATTGCCATTTATCTCCTTTTCAAGGGTCATTTAAGTAGCTGTTGAGATATTTCTAGCTAGATCTCCATCTCTATTGACTGCAACTTGCTCCACTTAACATTAACTCAGACTTAGGTAGCTTAGATGAGATTTAGCTTAGTTTTATTCTTTCTTTCTCTAGGTTAGGTTTTGTTTTTGTTTCTTTTTTCAGCTTTGTTCTTGGTAATTTCAAGCTATTTTAAGGATTGCTAAGAGTTATTTAAGGTGATTGAAGGTTGTGTATCACTTTGGAACCACATTTGGTGCAATCTAAATCCCTTTTATCACTTATTTCGTACTCTTTGTTCATATATGTTCAAGGACATGTTCTTTATATATGATTATGATTTTTCTTACATATATATATGATGTTTTAATCTAATTTCTTGCTAAGGAAAGATTCTTAAATGTATTGATTAAGTTTTAATCACATGATTGGATGATAATCTTTATTTATTTTGAGTTATTAAAGCTTGTCTTAACTTGATCCCTTAGGATAATATAAAGATGATTAAGGATTCGATAATTATCTACTTTAATCATTAGAAAAATCAGTAAACAACATGATTTTAATCAAAGATTCAAGAAATCTACTTTGGTTAATCATGAGGGTACTAATCTTGAATATGGATTTAAGATTATAACTTCTTAAACTTTAAGCCTAATCCCTATTAATTGATGAATGATCAAACTTCAATTTAGGATAATTAGAGATAAGGTATTGTCTTAACCATAAAGGTGTTTTCAATAAGTGAAGATGCTAGATTAGATATTTCAATCCTTTTCATAACACAATTAAGTTATTTAAATCCTAAGCCTTAGCTAGTTAGTGAATTTAATATTCATAAATCAATTTGAATTCTATAGTAATGTTTGTAAGTTTTTAGATTAACTTAGTTATTTTAAGTTAATGTAGTTAATTTAACCATTTTAATTTAGCAATCTTGAGCTCTCTAGATAATTGTAATTCGAGTGATCTAATAGTCATACTTCCCTAGTAGATTTGACATTCTAGAGTCATAAAAATACTCCACTTTATTACTTGTTGATCAATATAGTTGCTGTAATTATTGGTTTTGAATTTGATTTAGAAAGTGTGCTTTAATCATTTAATTTGATAATTAATTTGGATAAATTTAAACTAAACCAACCAATAACCTTGACTAATAATATTTTGACAATTGTTTTTTAAATATGTTAAAGCTTGAATTCCACCAAATTATATTTTGGCTATTGTATTTTTGATGTGGTATCCATTAATAAATGCATGGCTACTTTTAATATTTTGTTTTATTGTCTTTATAGTCAATATTAATGTATATATGATTGTTGCATACTCAATGATAGGGGCTTTGATAGGGATGGAGTTTTTTATATTTTGGCATGTCATTTGAGTTGAATTCATCCCTATTTTTGGTTTTAAAATGCTCAATTTATGTTATTATATGCTTAATGATATGTTTATTCTCTTGACACAAATGATGCATCAAGGTATCAAGTTTTGGAGTACAATGGAGTAAAATGTAGCAAAGGTCGTGATTCTGCAAGCTATATGGTGAGCTGAGGAGAGTTATAAGGTAGGTCAACAAACCATAGTATAGCTTAAAAGATTGGGAGCTATACAGTGGGTCATCAAACCATCGTATTACTCTTTAGATGGTTGTATTATTCTTTGATAATGAAAACATAATAACAGAAGGTTCTTTTCACCATAACCTCTACTTACCGTAATTAGAAAGGGTATAAAAACCACACTAAAGTGAAGAAAAGGGGGAAGATAGTAGCCATTACATTTTATAAGTTTTTCTTCTTATTTTTACAAATTTTTTAATGCAATTGGTGCTTTAGGTTAGAGTTTGATTCTAGTTTGATGATTTATTTTATGATATTTTCAAATTTATATGTTATATGATGTTTAAGTTAATTTTTTATGAATTTTGAGTTTGAAGACTATGAACAATATATAGATGATTGCATGTGATGTAATAAATGATCTTTTCTTCAATTTCTAGCCTTGATTTTGATTGTTCAAGCTTAATTACTTGTTATTTCTAGTTTGCCCTTATTGAATTTTTGGATTGTTTGATGGTTTTTCTTGTGGGTTTTTGCTTATTCTTAATATTTTTTTATTGGGTTTTGTTTTATAGTTATTTTTTACTATACATTTTCTTAGGTTATAAAATGTTTAATTTTAGTTTTTACCCTATTTTAGGTATGCTAGAATTTCTATTTTAATGTAGTTAGTTTGGGATTTGTGAATTAAATTGTAATTAGTTTATTATTAACATAAATAGCTTGAGTTAGTATTATATTAAATGTTGAAGCTTTGTTTTCATTACTAGTTTTGAAATTTTCAGCCTTGGTTTCCTTTGATTAGGTATGGGTTATGTTATTTAATGTCTATTATGATTAATTTGAGCATGTGTGGCTAGTTTTCTAAGGGTTTAAAGACATTTTAGGGATAATGGGCCATTATTTGTGAGAATGTGATTGAGTTTGTTGAATTTGGTGTTTTAAAGCTTAGGTTAGGTTGGAACTTAGGTTCAATGTCAATGATTAGATATTATCTCTAGGCTTGATCACCCTTTAGGTAATTTCTTAATCTAAATGCTAGGTTTGAGTGCGCGATACATAATAGTTCATAGCTATTTTGAAAGTAGCAATAGACTAGTTGGATTTTTAGGCAAACATAGCCAACTTTTGTAGGGTTCCAGTCGTTTAAGTTATACCTTTAGAGCTTATGTACAGGTGGCCTAAGTTAGTCATTCCTTAGTATATATTGCTTTTTTATTCTTAAACTTAGAGACCTTGTTTGAGGTTATAATGGAGTTAATGGTGCTTCTAGATCATATTATATTTACCTACTTTCAAGAGATTGAGGGATTGAGAGCATATTCATACCTATAGTTTAACATCTTAGCTAAAACATCATTTATCTGGCTACAAGGGTCAATGATTTTTTTAGAATCTCAATGATACATTCAGCCCATTTTTTAATATTGTCCTTAGCTTTATCATATTTTGTTTTGTGTTTATCTCTTTGGTTGTGTTAGTTACATCTTAGTTCATATCACTTTCTTTACTTCAAGGGTTTTGTTTTCTTTCATCTACAATATTTGAAATAGAAATTGTATTCTAACTCTCTGTGGTTCGACCCTAATTCACTACACTACACTATGAAATCTAGTTAGGAATTACTAGGCTTATTTTTACATTAACTTGTCATTGCTTAAGAAAGGATATGTTGATACTTTTTTTAATTAAATATCGTTGCCTAAAAAAAGTTCTTTGTCTTATAAAGACTCAAATTATGGCTATATTCATTCATCATCATTGCTATATGTTAAAAATATTCTGTTGCCTTAAATAAAACATAAAGCAACATTTTTTTATTTTATTGCCTACTCAAAAAATTGTGTTACTTTATATTTATATCATAATCACTTTATTTTACGATACTAATTCTATTGTCTTAAGGAAAAGACAACAATAATTGTACTTTTAGCTACATTTTTGTTTGTTGGATAAAGCTTCTTCTGTTGTTGTGTATGTATTATTTCTAAAATTTTTCTTATATCAATTTTAAATTATTCCATGCAATATTTCCAAAACTTTTCTCTCTTTTTATACTTAATAAAAGATGAAACCTTATTAAATTCATCCATTTTTATATCACGTAAATGAATTGAATTTTGTTCCCATTTTTTAAATAAAAAAACTATAATCTAAACTATAAGCAACAATGGAATGATGCATAAAAATCAAGGAAATATAAGAAAATGGTACAAGGTGATAGTGTTTAAATGTGTTCCTCAACTTCAAGTCCTATTTTGGAGATGTGTATTCAAAATTGTAATAAAATTTGGACAAAGAGAGAGGAGATGGTGGAAGCTTCTACAACTTAAACCAAGTTAGTAGAGGATGCATAGGATGTAAAAATGTAGTTGGGTTTGTTTGAGACCTCTTCTAGAATGGAGGTATTCAAGTTGATTAATGATAATTTAGCTTAGGATCTTTAACGAGAGAGCTAATTGTTTGTAGGAGCTTTTTGGTTCAAGATAAACTAATTATTATGTCTCCATTAAATTTTATTTTTTAAAATTATAAAGGAGGGCTACATACAAGTAAGAAGTAGTCTGTTATTAAGAAGTTGTGTTATGCTAATAAGGTAGTGTTTATAGGGTTGATTGACATAAAAAAAAGACATGTTGATGAATTTATAATATGACATCTATGACTAAATAGAGATTTTTATTATGGTTTTGCACCATCTGTTAGAGCATTAAGTGGACTTTTATTAGTTTGGAATAAAAAGTAGGTGCAAGTTATGGAATTGAAAAATTGTGAACAGTAGATTTCAATAGAGTTTTTATGGGATGGCATGTTGATTAAATTTATTTTGATTAATGCTTTTAATTCAGTTGAATAGAGAAAGGCATTATAGAATGAGCTACAATAGTTACTATATTTTTAGAGATATGTCATGTTGGCAAGGAAATTTAACAAAGTTTTGTTTTATTATGAATGTAATACTTGTTTTGGAATTTATGTTTTGACGCAAAAGTTTTCGAAATTTATAGCTCTAATTTGATTGAAATGTTATATGTTGTTGTACGATAGATCCTTTACTTGAAGCAATTCGCATGTTTGGTCAAGGAATGATAAATGCTTTGGGATTTCATTCTTGCTATAGTCATAGCCACAGATGATGTTAGTAGCCAGAGAAAAGTCTTTTTTGAATCATTTACCACTAGTATTCAAATTTTGAGACAAAGATTTATTACGACCCAAAACCTTTTAGGTCCATAAATGTATGGTTGAAACATCCTTTATTTAATCAATATTTGAAGGAATCTTGGAAACATAAGTCATATGTAAAGTGGAGCCTTTGGGTGATATGGACCACTTAAAAAAATACTATAAAAACACAATTATCAATAATGTTTAATTAAAGGTTAAATAAATGAATAAATTGGTATTATTAATGATTTGATAAGTTGGATGAATTGATTGTGTTAAGTAATGTTTTGTTTAAAATGTGATTAAGTAATGTTTTGTTATGTTGAATTGGATTAAAAATTGGATTGAGCTAAGTTTGGGTCGAAAGCGTGTTGACCTAGAAGAGGTTGATCGACTGAATGGATAGATTAGCCGATTGAATGAAGATACTGAAGAGGTCCGTCGATTGAAGGTATACCAGTTGACCGGATACCAGTGCTGAAGGGAGCATCGGCCGGCCGAAGGCAAATCGATCGACTGAATGAACAATTTTCGAAGATTGATCGATTGAATGATGCCTATCAGTCAACCGAACATGAAGATTACTCAATAGTAACTTTACAAGAAGCAGATTTTGAATAAGTTTATTATTACATGAGAAGAATGTTAGAGTAACAGCTATTTAGTCATGGAATGAGTATAAATAGGTGTGTTTTGTGTTGTTTTAGCATTAAGAAGCATCCAAGAAGTATTGAAAGTGTTTGTGTATGATTATTGAGTATTTTTTAATGTTTTGAGCTTTTAGTGAAGTTTTTTTTGGGAATTTTGTGAGGGTTATTCTTGAGCCTTAAAAAAGAGGGGTGGTAGGTTATTCTTGAGCCTTTGAAAGAGAAAAGTGATAGGTTATTCCTAAGCCCTAGAAAAGTGAGAGTGGAAGGTTATTCTTGAGCATGTAAAAAGGATTGTATTGTGTACTCTTGTTGATTACAATAAGAACAAAATCTTAACAGTGGTGTTGGAGACTGGACGTAGGGTAAGTGGATTGTGGTGAACCAGAATAAATCAGTTGTGTCTCTTCTTCCTTTTCTCTTTTATTTTTATGCATTTAATTTAATAGTTTAATTTATTTTTGTTATTTAATTTTCATAATAAAATTATTGCTTAGCTTCCTTATTTAATTAAAATTGATAAAAAGACTTAGGTTGATAATATTGAAAAGAATTTTTAAGAACCTAATTCACCCCCTCTCTTAGGTGTCATATAGGGACAACAATTTGTATTTAAGCGTAGGTCTCACATTAGATTAATTCTAACGAGTTAGTGAGTAAAGATAGATGGCACTTTTTAAAGACGTTTATGAAGCCCCTATATTTAGTAGAGAGAACTTCTTAGTTTGGAAATGGATAATTGAAATGTTCATAAAGGCTAATAATTTAGATCTATGATTGAACATTATATAAAGACATTAAGTTCCAACAAAATCAGTAAATGGGAAATTAGTTCCTAAAAATGAAAGTGAATAGGATGAAGAGGATAAAGAATTAGTGTCCTTGAATAGTCAAGCCTTAAATATGTTACGTTACACCTTAGATAAAAACATTCTTAATAAAGTTTCAATGTGTGCCTTCGCTAATGATATATTATGTAGATCAGAACATTTGTATGAAGGTATAAATCATGAAGAGATGCTTGAATCTATTAAGGAATAGGTAAAATTGGAGATCCATAATGAAGAATTCAACGCATGTTTCATGGAGGAAGAAGAGATTCGTTTTAATATTAATACTTTTAGTGATATGATAGCTACTTGCTCAAAATCCTGTAATGATGTCAAATGTGATGTAGAATACACTTATAAAGAGATATTAGAGCATATAGAATAATTAACTAGGAAGTATATTGAAACCTTGAAATTGCTTGATAGTTGTCAATTAGAAAATGAAACACTTAGGAAAGAAGTTAAATCAAAGAATGATATCGACTATAAGATGAAAATTTTGATAGAAGAAAATAGTTTCTTGAAGAAATAATTGGAATAAAAATGTAATGTTACTCATTATGATTTGGAAAAAGAAAATACATCCTTAGAATAGAGATAAATACTCTTAAGGATTCACTTGCTAAATTCACTAAAAGGAATGAAAAATTGGAAAACATGTTGAAAGGTCAAAAGGTTATAAATGATAGACATGGTTTAGGTTATGTGAGTGATAATGATTCTTCTTCAAGTATGACCAAATTTGTTAAAGGTAAGAACTTAGAAGAACAAGAACCTAGACCATCCATTAAAAATATTTCTAGGCCTTCATCATCTAGCTCTCATTATAGAAAGAATCATCATGCATTTTTTGTATACATCAAGACCATCATATAGAAAGAATGTGAATGTGCATATGCCTAAAAATAGACACAATTTCTTTACAAATGCATATCATCAAAATGATGCATATAAGCCTTCTACTTCATATGTTTCTCATAATCATATATGTGCATCTAGAAATGTTTAGCATGGTCATCATATGCCTTTAAATGCCTCTCATGCATATTATAGATAAGATTTTCATCAAGGAAAAATGTTTACATCTAGATATGGATATAGGAAAATTTAAGACCTCATCATTATGATATATTTAGAAGTTTTAATGAATCTAGACCAAGACATGCTCATAAATTACGTACTTTATTATCTTATCATTTTTATGGTCGTTTTGGACATGTTCAACAATTCTGTTGTGATCGTTTAACTGTGAATGCTTTTTCAAATGGATAAGAAAGATATAAAAATAACCATCAAGGACCCAAGACGATATGGGTACCAAAAGTACATCAAATTTATTTTGTAGGTATTAAAGGGTATCTCTAAGAGCATAAAGAAAAATATATCACTAACATTGTTAAACCAAGATCATAAAGACTACGAGAGATTAGTGATAAATTATTAAAAGGGAGGTACACCTTAAACCTATATTTATCTGCTTAATTAAGGTTTAAGTGATGTTTTGATTAACTACAATTCTAAATAAAAATTAGATAATTGAATCTACTTGAATTTGTGTATTACTTGCTATTTTGCAACTTAGATTATAAATAGAATAATGGAATTCTTGAAAATGTGTTTGTTTAATTGTTTGCAAAATTTTGTTTGCGTACTATCGATTGACCGATAAGATGTGTTCGGCTGACCGAAATTGTTTCTACAGATATGTCAGTTGACCGATATGACTTGCTCGACCGACCGAATGAGATGTGCAGGGACGTCAGTCAACAGATATCAACTATTTCGATCGACCAAATAATCGAAAATTTGTGAATTTAATTCTTTCTCCTGTGATGCATATGTTCTTATATGATATGTTTAAAGGTTGTAAATGTTAAAAGACTTTATAAATGGATTCTCTAGTTTGTATTCGTTGAAGAGCTTTCTTAAACTTTATTTTTATGTGCTTAAATTCTATATATATTTTTGTGTCTTAATAAATGTCTTAATATATTTATTTTAAGTTTTTAGAGGATGCTTAAATGATTAAAGGATTACATGTTTTGATTTTGCAATTGTAAGCATGTTATAAAGGCTTTTGTAAATATTTTTTATAATCATGTTCTTTGAAAGTTTCTATCCCTCTCATGTAGTTTTAAAATTACCTACTTATATATTGTTTAGAGAAATTATTTTATTGAGGGAGAGCTTAGAAGTTTTTCTAAAAAGCTTTGATGTTTTTAACTTACCCTTATAAATCAGTTTTTTAATTAAAAAAAAGTTGTCATGCTTTCAAGATTCATTAAAGCTTTATATTTCAGCTTCATACATTTTATGATAAGATCTCCCATACCAAGTTTCCAATAATTCATAATATGACTTTTAGTCTTTTGACAAATCTTCTTATGATGTTTGACGTATTATTCATATATTAGGAGAGAGCACGGAACTTCATTGTATAATTGAGTATATCCTCAATATTTTCTTCCATGAGCCTTTTAAAGTCAAGCAAGAATGCATTTATGGTTAAGTGATGATATGATCCTTCTCATGCATTTTATATGATGCATTGAAAATTTGATTTCATGAATATAGGGGGATTCATTGATAGAGTTTTTGATTAGTTGAGTTCTTAAGATATTTTCTAAAAATTGGTCAAGTAAGAAGTAACTTTAAGTGGTATCTTAAACTTGTTTGAATCTTGATTTTGTTATTTATTTTTTAGAGTATCACTTTTAGAAGTGAAAAGTGTTGTGTTTTTAGTATTTGTTGATAATGTGATGTGTCCTTTGTTTATTTTGGATAATGTTAACAATTTGTATTATGAAGATTTTGATGAAATTGATCGATATGATTCATTGGCTTGCACTATCTTTATTATAATTGGTATCGACATATCGTTTTTCAACAACTTATGATATTTATAGACAAGAGGTGTCTTATCTTGAAATTTTTTTTAAACGATGAGAATAATTCGTATAAAGTTTTAGTTTTCGAAAATTGGCATTAAGTTTTTTTCCTCTAGCATTTGATATCATATTTTTTTAACAATTGGTATAGATATGTCTCCTCTTCAGTATATTTGGTTTTAAGTATGTGATTTTTCAGTTTAATCATTTTTTTTCAATAACAATTAGTATCACCTTTTTAACAATATTTGATATATATGTTGATGACTATTTGATTGTAGAACTTTTAAATGAGTTTTGGTTGATATATATGCTCCATGCTTATTGGTATCAAATCTTTATAAAAAGGGGAGAATGGTAGATGCTCCATGAATTTGTGACTACTTTTATATTCAAATCCAAAATTTTGCACCTTTTTGAAATTGGTTATATACTTTTTGATGATTACAAAAATGGGGATAATGATATAAGTGATACTAGAATAGAGTAGAAAGGTTTTTGAGTGATTTGATTTGGGTGTTATATGACTCGCAAGTTTTGTGATGTTTGCATGTCTGAGTGTTTTGATTTGTGTGTTACACAACCCGTAAGTTTTATGATGTTTTCATGTTTGAATGGTTTAATTTTCGTGTTACATGCTTCTAATATCACATGGTTTTATAATCATTAAAAAGGGGGAGATTGTTGAACCAAGTTCCACCTTTGTTTTAATTATGATAAGGTATTTTTACTAATATGTTTGTAGAGATTGTTGTGTTTGTTTATTATTTGAAGTTTGTTTGATGAATAAGTAATTAATTTGGTAATTCGGTGAAATTTATATGACTTGTGTAAGTCATGAAATAATGTTTAATTGAAGGTTAAATATTTGAATAAATTGGTATTATTAATGACTTGATAAATTTGAAAGTATGTTGATCTAGAAGAGGACGGTTGACTGAATAGATAGATCGATCAACCGAGTGAAAATATTGAAGAGGTCGATCAACCGAAGGTATACCAGTCGACCGAATACAAGTGGGGAAGGGAGCATCAACCGACCAAAGGTAGATCAGTCGACCGAACCTTGAGACTGGTCAATCGCATGAACAATTTTCGAAGATTGGTTGACTGAATAAGCATCAACCGACCAAAGGTAGATCGGTCGACCGAAATTTGAGACTGGTCAATCGCATGAACAATTTTCGAAGAATGGTTGACTGAATAATGCCTATTGATCAACTGAAAATAAAGATTACACAACAATAACTCTACAATGGGCAGATTTCTAATGGGTATATTATTAAATGAGAAGAACATTAGAGCAACGACTATTTGGTCTTGGAATGAGTAAAAATAGGTGTGTTTTGTGATGTTTAGGTATCAAGAAGCATTAAAGAAGTATTGAAAGTGTTTGGGTATGATTATTAAGTATTCTTGAGTGTCTTTGAGCTTTTAGTGAAGTTGTTTTTGGGAATTTTGTGAGGGTTATTCTTGAGCCTTGAAAAATGAGAGTAGTAAATTATTCTTAAGCCTTTGAAAAAGAAGAGTGATAGGTTATTCCTAAGCCTTCGAAAAGGGAGAGTAAAAGGTTATTCTTGAGTCTTTAAAAAGGACTATATTATGTACTCTTGTTGATTGCAGTAAGAACAAAATATCAACAATGATATTAGGCACAGGATGTAGGGCAAGTGAATTGCAGCGAACCAGAATAAATCAGTTGTGTCTCTTCTTCCTTGTCTCTTTTATTTTATGCATTTAATTTAATTGTTTAAGTTATTGTTGTTATTTAATTTGTGTAATTAAATTATTACTTAGCTTCCATGTTTAAACGAAATTGGTAAAAAGACTTAGGTTGATAACATTGAAAAGAATTTTTAAGAACCTAATTCACCCCCCTCTTAGGTGCCATATAAGACTTACAATTGCTAATATACCAAATCTTCTCTACAATGATTACATGCTAAAAATAGATCAAAAGGACTTTATTTCGGATTGTAATGTGGTTAAAGTTAAGGTGGGTTAAAAAGGTTTTAGTGGTTCATCACAAATATTCATCAAGTACTAAGTGTACAAAAGGGATACAAAATAAACTTATGAGATATGCAAAAGGATATAACTAACTACCCCGCACTTATTATTGCTATTATATGTTATTCCTTTTTTTTTCTTTCTTTTTCTCCTATTTTTTTATTTTGATTTTTTCTTTTTTATTTTGAAAAATAATACAGAAATAATGAACAACATAATAGCTAAATGCAATGTGTTTTACGAGTAGAAATATCGCTCAACTCATCAAAGAAAAAATGTAACAAAAAATTTTGACTAATGCCTCACTTAGAACTCTATGAACGTTGTTATTGGGTAAGCTAATGGTGGGTTTGAGGTTTTAAAATGGGGTGATTTCGAGAAATAAAAGGTTGAAGGCTCAACAGAGTTTTCAAGGGATGATAAAATAGGTAGGTCATTTAAGCCAAAGGTTAATATAAAAAGGGCCTAATCATTTCTATCTATCATGCATCTTGTATATTTGAACCAATTCAAAGCAAGTTCTAAAGGTAATAACCTAATTACCTAAGGAAGCATCACACATACAAGGAAATGAAATAACTATAGAATGGAGTCATAAAAGCTCAATTCCTTATATAAGATCAAATGAAAATCTATTATACTTCTATGCATGACCTCATTGCATGATAAAATAGGTAGGTCATATAAGCCAAAGGTTAACATAAAAAGGGCCTAATCATTTCTATCTATCATGCATCTTATATATTTGAACCAATTCAAAGCAAGTTCTAAAGGTAATAACCTAATTACCTAAGGAAGCATCACACATACAAGGAAA
>JAOXYD010083960.1:0-12237 GCA_028565735.1 Pinacopodium congolense
CCATCAAAGCCAAATCAAGACTCAGTTATAAGCCTTGCTTGAACTCAAAAAATGAAACCGTAGGAACGGCGAATCCAGTACATGAATTTCAGAGCAACTAAAAGAAAACAGAGACTTTGCTGTTGATGCGAAAAAAGAAAAAAAACTCAAACAAATTTAATTAAGTTATAAAATACTAACACAAAATTCTAAATCAATTCCTAATAAGCAAATTTCATAATTAAATTCAACTAACTAACATAGACCAAAGTTCAAAATGTGACTATTTATGCCAATGTAATATCCAAAAGTGTGCCCTTTTTAAGCATTGATTAAGGTCAAGTCTAGATACATACTAATACATATTCCTAAACCTATTTAATCTTGATCTTAATGTCTTGTTCTTCACTTCAACACCTCAATGCTACCTCCAATCTTCTTCTCCTTCATTAATTAACTTCTTCTTAGGCTAAAACACATGTCCTTTCATATTTCACATTTCACATTTTCCTATGTTACCAATGCATCAAAAACTAAACCATTATTAATAAAAATGTTATGTCATCATCAAAACAAAAGATTGGAACCTCCCCTAGTTCATCATGATGAATTCTACTTAAAAAACTTCCTAACTTATTATGGTAGCTTGATAGATGATATTTGAATTTGAATGATTCATGTTTTATGTTTATAGATTTTTACTTGACATTTAAATTTCAATGATTCATTAGATTTGCACGCTTGTACTCTTTATTAGATTACTAAAAATGGGTGAGAGAAAATATGATTTTTAAACTACTTATAGGAGAAATCCAACATATTTTATGGTTTTGAATTATTTTTTAAAAAGGTAGTTTACGAAATCATTAAATTATGGTATAATTTTGATAATTTTGATTAGTATAATATATTGATTTGGTATTATAAAAATATGAAAAATCTTGAAAATGTATTAGCTCATAAATTGTTTGTGCTGCATAAGTTTAGGGGGAGCCTAAGTGTTTAAGATTGAGTTGGATTTGCTTGTTGAGCGATAGTTCTTGGTTTTTATGTATTTTTAATTTAATTTTTATCTTTTAAAGTTTAGGCTTGTGGATATTTAATGAATTTTTAGTTAAAATATATTAATAATTAAATTTGATATTATTCATAAGAGTTTATATAGTAACGATTATTTTTTAAGGTCTTTGATGTTAATTATGTTTACAGAAAAGGTTAGATAATTCGTTGGAGTGAAGAGCAGAAGGAAGAAGGACAACATAGTTAGAATCATAGCCTAGGTCAAGGCCAAAACCTAGGCTATGACTTTGCAAAGAAAAAAAATAAAGTTATTGCACTCCAATGTGAATCACGACTTGATTAAAGTTGAGTTTCATATTGCTTCCCTTGTCGTAATCTCTCTCATGACCATGATTCTATCCATAAGAGATGCTAACTCAAGCTATAATTTACCCTGCTCCCCTTATCATAGTCACTCTCATGACCATGATTTAGCCATGAGAGAGGCTGTCTTACGTTGTGTTTTATAAGTTTTCAACGGGACCTTTTAGACCTTAAAGGAGAGAAAACACAATACCAAACCATTTCTACTCAAGATTGAGACTAAATTAAGATTAAACTGAATAATTAAGCTAATCAAGAGATTTTCAATAACAATTAAGGGAAGAGTCAAGAATAAGATTTCATGAGAATGAGTTTCCTAACTCTATGTTCACCCTTTATCAATCTTCATAGGACTATAGTCAAACTCACTTAAAACTATACTACAGAGCGATAGGTGAACTTACTTAGTTGAGCATAGTACTATTTAGATCATGAGACCAACAATCAATTGGCTATTTATGACTTGAAAATTCTTAACTTGGATAACATTCTTTTCAAAGAGAGGGAGAGAAGCATATGATACTATTTTTTATTTAGGGGGAGTTTGAATTTTAATGGACATAATGCAAGAATTTAGGAGGATTTTGTAAAATTTATTGATATTGATAAAATATGATTAATTTAAGGGAATTTATCAAAATTTGACAATTCGATGCCTTTAAGTGTTTCCAGTGAGTGTTGATTGAATATGTAATCACATAAGCTTAATTTTTGGCCAACTTAAGAGTATTCTAAATTTTTAATATTTTAAGGGGAGTCTTTTAAATTTTAATGATGTTTTTAAGTTTTAATGGTATTTTTAATTATTTTTTGAGTATTTTTATGATTTGGATTTTGAAATGAGTATTGGATATCAATGATGTTGATGAATTATTAATATTTGAATTATGATATTTGATGAGGTGATATAATATGGGAGAAAGGTTAAGAAAGTTTATATTGAACTAAAGGAGATTCTAATTTGCTTTAATGGTGAAAAAAAAAATCTTGGTACTAATATTTTGTTGTGATAAATGTTTTGAAGAGATGGGTTTGTTGGTGAAGCTTAAAGAGATAAGTTTTAAAGTCTTAGAGTCAAAATATAAATTATAATGATCAGTTGAAGAGGACTCAAGATGGAAGATTAAGTTTGATTTTGTATAGGTTTACCTTTGTAATTCTTTATGTAAGTTTTTCTTGGTCTTATCTTGGAGTTTAATGGGCTCATTAATTCATAATTACATTCATATTTAGAGTCTGCGTGTAGCTTGCATAATAAAGAAGAAAATGTGTGGGTAATGTTTTACATTGATCCATTTGATAAGTAAAACAATGTTTTTATAGAAGTTTGCAATGTGTGTGTAAGTTAAAAAATGTCTTTAAAGTTATGGGAAATGTCTTGGATTACTTTACAAGTAATTGATTTTTTTTTTACTTTTAAAAAACTAGTTTGAACAGGTGCATATAGCAGCTTGTTCAATCGACTGATAGAGATACATCGATCGACCAGTTATTGGATAACTAAGCTCTAGAGGTGAATTAATTAATACATGCATAAATCACACTTCAAATTTCTGATATGCAATGCTAAATTATAATAAATTCTTTTTACTATTTGGAAGTGTTTATAAATGGATAATAGGCCAAACAATCAATATAAATAAGTGTCTTGCATGAGGTTTTATGGATAAAAGTGTTAAGAAACAATCCTACAAGTGATTTAAAATATAATATATGTGGTTTTGTGAGTTTGGTTGAATTTGGGTGAAGTGTTTGTGAAATTTATAAGTTTGCATCTGCACATATTTTTGAAGTGTTTTATGAACCCTTTCAAACCGTTTATGAGCCTAGTGAATAACTTCTTTAAGTGTACTTTGAGAGGTTAAAAGGTTATGAAAATGTGATTTTCTTAAAGGCTACCGCTAAAGTCTTGAAAAAGGGATTATCAAATTATACTTGTGATTTTTTAGATAGTTAAATTCCTAATAAGGAGTTAGGGAGTAGATGTAGTTGAAGAACTTTATCACTGAACCATTATAAAAATTCATATTTCATAATCTTTCCTTAACCTTTTACTTTAAGCTCTATTATAAATGGTTTATATTGTTTATTACATTATTTATATTGCTTATTTAAATTTTTATTTAGCTTCTGCATTAGCTTAGAGAACTTAATGAGATTAATAAACTTTAAAAAATTTTAAGAGTCTAATTCACCTCCTTCCTCTTAAGTTCCAAATAGAACCAATAGTTTATAAATGGTATTAGGAAAAGCTGATTGGTATTTGAACAATATGTTTTTGAGTATGTGAACTTTTGGATGATTATAAAAAGGAGGAGAAAATGAGGGATATTATTTTAAGGGGAAGAAAAATGGTTTAATTTATATATGATGTTATTTGTTATATTTTTCTAATATCACTTTGTTTTGTTATAATCAAAAAGGGAGAGATTGTTTAACAAAGGAAGGTTTAACCTAGGTGTTGAATCAAGAAAGGTTCACCTTATTTTAATGATGGTAAAACGATATTTTAGACTAATATTTTATTATATTTTAAATGTTGGAAGAATAAGTATTAAATTTGAAGCGTGAAAGAAATTGGTTAAGGAGTCTTAGAGTTAAATTGAAGATAATAAATCTAATATGAGGAAGACTCAAGTTTGAAGACTCCAGATAGTATGAATATAGCTTTATGGTTGAATTTTTTATTATAAATTTCACTTATCCATTTTGGTGTTTTTATAAGGTTCGTTTATGCATAATTGTATACATAGGTTAGAATATGCATATATAATACATAATAAAAAACAATTTCATGCGAAATATTTTAGTAATCCTCTTGATGAGTTGAAAATGTTTTTTGGATGTATACATGAGTTTAGAAAGTTTTTATAATATTGACATATGGTTAAATTAGTTTGGGATTGTTTTAGATGAGTTTTTTAGGTGTTTTCAAGGGATCAATGGTGGTTCTAGAAGGATTAAACGATAGTTCTTGAGGTCATCGCTGCGTATATGTTTTTAGGAGTAAAACAGCAGGTTTAAAGAGGGCCATTGAACTTTGCAGAAATAATTGCTAAAGAACAAAAATCATGCTACAACTATTATTTCTTAGACAATAGCTATAAACATATAGTTTGGGATCCTACAGATATAATCGGCTATTTTGCATCAATTTTTATTATCTAAGTTTTTTTTTATTTAAGTTGTTCAAGTGTTAAAGGCCTTCAAAAGTGTTTTTATGTGGATTTTGGCTAACTAATTATGCTAGTTTTCTTGATAAGTTTTTAACACGTTTTTGCTTACATCCACATTTGTTTTTAAGCCTCTAAAAACACCAATTTTTTCTTGACTAAAATTATTTCAAGTGAATATTTGAGAGATAAAATAATTGTGATAAAAGGTTCTTCCTAAACGTTAAAGGAATTCAAAAGGTTATCTTTGAGCCTAGAAAAAGGATTGTATTCCTAACGTTATTCTTCTTGATTATAGTAAAAAACCTCAAAAAAGTTTTGTTGGAGACTAAAAGTAAAAGAAAGTGGATCTTGCTGAACTAGTATGAATCGATTGTGTCTTTCTTCCTATACACTTTTTTTGTTCTATTTTATCAAGTTGTATTTTAATCTATTTGATGTGTTCTTTCTTGTCCAACAAATAGTATCTATAATATTGTTTAACATATAAGTTTTTCATTTGTTTAATTTTACATACTAAATTAATTTTAACCCTTTCAAATATCATTATCTGTCTTCTACAACCTATTTTTGCAACTGTGTTGTCTAATTTTTGTTAAACTTAGAAATTCAATGTAGAAATTTTTAAGGACCTAATTCAAACACCTACCCCCTTTTAGGTGCCATCTAAGACTAACAATTGGCATCAGAGGCTAGGTCTTAAATAGGATAAATTCTAGCAAATTTGGTAGAAAATCTCATATGGCACACATGATGAACACATATGCTCCTTCAATTAGTTTAGAAGGACAATATATATAGAACAACCTTTGATAGGAATGAGATGAGATTTATCTTATATTTTCATGCTAATTCACTTAATTTCATTACTATTATTGGTTCAAAAGTGCTTAATTGGTGTTATATTATGCCTAAATTCACTTAATTTCTTTCCTTTAAAGTGATGGCTAGAGAAAAATAAAAACAAAAAAGAGGAGCTCTCCACTTGAAAGACAACATCTATATTTTTTAAGGCCATCTCTTTGGTTTTCAATTTATGTTTCCATTGTTCTTTCATTTCTCATTAGACTTAGCCATTTCTTTTTAATTTAAAATGCTATATTTCCTTTTTTTTTATCACTTTGACTTTAGTTCATTAATTTAATGCTTTCTTATGTACTAACATTTGATTCTTATATTATTGGGTTTGTCTTTATTAAGTTATGTGAAGTTTTATTTCATAAGTTTTCATTTATTCTTAGTGTCTTTGGTTAATCTATGCTTGGCAATTAGGATTTATGCATGTTCATATGATATTAATCATTTAATGTCAATTTTTATTTAATTTATATTTTCTGGAATTTTGTTTAGAATGTGAATTTAAGTTTTGTTGAATTAGGTTTTAGTTAATTGATTAATAGCATAAATAATTTGAGTTTGTTTCAGATTAAGTGTCAAATTGTGTTTTTCCTTTTGGTGTTGTGAATTTTCCAGCCTTAGTTCTATTTAGTTAAGTATCGATTGTGTTTATTTGATCTTTATTTTGGTTGATTTAAATATGTGTGGCTAAATTCCTATGGGATTAAAGGTATAAGAGGGATGAAGGGATAATTAATTGTGAGAATGTAATGGGGTTTGTATTAATTTGGGGTTTTTAAGCTTATGTTAGTTTAGGACTTCAGTTAAATGACATGAATTAGGTTCTATTTTTATGCTTGATCACTCTTTAGGTAATTTCCTAATTTGAATGCTAGGATTAAGCATATGATATGTAATTTTCCTTAACGATTTCTAAAAGTAGTAAGGCTTTATTTCAAAATTATTTGCTTGAACTGGAGGCCTAGCAACTCCTTGAGGACTAAACCCCGACCTCATAAAGTCCATTAGAGTTCTCTTGGCTCCTCCCTATTCTCCTTCTTCCACTATAGTTCCTCCTATTATTTCTCGACGCTTAACTCTTCTTAGCTCTCTTTCTTACCTTAGAATATTTGATAACTCTTCTTCACTTAGATTGGTGGACCTTTTTGGGTTTCTTGTGTTCAAGCACTTGCAAATACATAAAGAAAAGTACTAAAAACTCTTAAATCAAAGTTATCTAAACTAAACAAGATGCTAAACAAACAATCCTTGGCAACGGTGCCAAAAAATCGTTAATGGGTTTTAAATGATAAAAAACTAGAAATTAAACTAAAATTAACTAAACTAACAATAAACAACAAATTGAGATAAAGTGTAATGATTTGTTAACCAAATCTTAAGATTATGAGTTACTTTATCCCTATTTTGCTTCCCTTTTCGGTTCTTGATCTAATTATGCTTGACCCAAGATTTCCTACTGCTTAATTACCCCTTTTCAAGGTGTAATTAGTTGACCCTAGCTGAAATGTATTAGAATCAATTATGCTATCTCTACACTTACCAACTTCTCTAAACCATTCAACCATATTTTATGCACTCCTATAGGTGATTTTAAACAAATAGCCAAGATCTCTCCTCAACTATTTGAAAAAACCTAAATTTTTATAGGTCCATTGCCAAATAACTCTTATTACACTACCCAAATCAAATGTCCAAACTCACCCTCTCAGTCTATTGTATGGTATAAGCATAATAAATATCACGAAGCATTATTTATTAAATCAAAACAACAAGAGTTTCACAAATAATTCAAGAACAACTCCTACAAAGTGTTTAGCTACTCATAATCATGAACAATCCAACAAAATCCATGTTTTTCAAACCAAAAATCATAAAGAGAAAAAGAATAAAAGTGAGTAAAGTTAGGAACTCCTCCTCTCTACTCCAAAAACCTAGAAAAACTCTTGATGTTGATGTTGTCACCACTTTTTCCAAAGGTATATTTTAGTTTTCCTTCTTGGCTAGCCACCAAAAACCTAACTCTTTTTCTCTTTTAGGTGTTATCTCCTATTAGATTTTGGTTCCTAGGGTTTAGAACCCTTAAATAGGTCAAAAGGAGAGTGAAATCACTTAAAATCCCATGTTTATCTCAAAACAAGCCATTCCCACTATCATGATGACAGAAACTTGATTATGGAGGTCGTCATGATCATGTCACCCTAATTTATTAACTTTGAACACTCTTCACTCTTTTGGAAATAACTTTTACTCTGGACCTCAGATTTGAAATTTGAACTGTAACTTCCTCACATCTAGGTCTTTCTCTCTAACAAATTTCATTACCGTCTTAGCTCTAAAATTCTACCTAATAAGTCATCAAAATCACTTAAAAATTCATCTTTGAGTTTTTGCTACATGCACAATCCACCACCAAAGTGCATCAATCCATCCCCAAAATAGCTCCAAATTTACCCTTAAACACTAGACAAACAAACGAAACTATTAACAAAATCTAAGATCATGAAAAGATGAAAAAGATGCAAAATAACAAGTAAATTAATGCTAAAACATGCAAAGAACACTTAAAACACATAGTAAATAGCCTAAAACATACTTATCGATGTCCTTCCTTACAATCTAAGCATAGTTCCTAAGAGTGCCAATAAGAATGGTATAATCCTAAGACGCCAAGTTACCATTCAGAGTGGGAGGATCATCCTTACTATTCAGATGGGAGTAACTAAGCGGGATTCAGTTCTCTGCCACCATGTTATTAAGGTCATCTATAATGTTAGACTCCACTTTTAACATCACCAACACAAGATGGTAGAATGTCATTAGAGGAGATCATTGAGAGCTTAGCTACGAGCACTCTTCAATTCTAATAGGAAATGTGGAGTGGCCTGAAGGACTTGAAAGACCAAGTGCACTAATTAGTAGTGGTAATTACGAGCCTAGAATACCAAATATTTTAAAGCATTCCCATCCAAATAGAGGGAGGGAATGAAGATATGACGTGTTCTTTTTCACTGGATGATAAAGGACAATAATAGTAAGAGGAGCCAGTTAAAGAAAAGGTGGTGTTCTTAGAAAAGAAGGAGGATGAAACACCTCATTAGGTAAGTATTACTTCTTTTATTAATACTAACCACATTTCTATTCATTTTACTAGTAGGTTGAAGGAAGAAGATGATGAAGAAAAATAGTACGATGGAGAATAAAAAGAGTTAGAGGAGCTTGGTGAGGAAAAGGGGTTGATGTTAGAGCAAAAGGAGGAGGAAAAACCTCCTAAGGTAAGTAAATAATATTTCCTTTTGATATTGCTAACCACATTTATGTTCCTTTTCCTAGCAGGTTAAAAAGGGAAGAAAAAGAAGAGAAGAAGAGTAAACAAGAGAAGTAAGAGGATTAGGAGAGAGAGGAGCTCAAACAGGTTAGATACTTTAAAGAGGGTGACAAGCAGGATGACAAATCTCCAAAATCATTACTTCTACCATTGAGGGGACCATCCTGGGAAAAGGGTGATGCCTATAGAGGAGAGTGGACATTGGAACACGCCTAGTACACAATTAAATTCCACCTCCCTAAAGCTATAAGGAATTGTGTTATTTGTACTTGTGTTTTAAGGGAAGATACTCTAGCCTCATCCATAAGTTTTAGCATGTTTCCTATTGAGTTCAAGCATCCATACTATAATGGATGATGTATATATCAAAGGTCAAGCCTATGACCTTAACTAAGTGCTTGTTGGGAAGCACCTTAACTTTATCCTTTTACTTGTGTGCTTTTCTTCCTTTTGAAAATAGATTGTGTTTCATTCACTTTAAATTTTTTACTTGTTTTCTTTGGTTTGTTTGATGTGCAGGAGGGTAAGAAGGAAGCTTAAATTATGCTTTTGAGCTCTATATGAATTCTTCAACACAGGGGAGTACTTTTGTTCCCATTCCTTTTGCATTTGCTTTTCTTTTTTTTGTTTTTGTTTGGACATTGAGGAAAATGTCCATTATAATTATAGGGGTGGGGATAGTTTTTTTTTTCCACTTTTTTAGTTGAGCTATTGTGATATGTGCTAAACCATGACATTCTATTATAGTAGTTGGAACAAGATTAAGTTATATGCTGGAATTTGGACTAGACTACTTGAGTAGAAGTTTAATCATGTTAATTGATTGAAGTAGTTGATTGCATAAACTTAATAAAAAACTTAATACTTGAGTGATTGGGCAATTTATGAAATCATGATGGATTTTCATATATAAACTTCTGTGAGGCATTGAGATTATATGACTATATTCCAATCATTTCATTATTCTTATTGCGTGTGATGCTCCCCTAAGAAGATTACCTTAGAACTCGCTCTGAACCAATTTGACCCCACTAAATGCATGTTATATGGAAAGGATTAAGACTTTCCTTGTTTTTAACCCTTAACTTAAATAACCCACCTGACTCATTACCCCTTGTAACCTAATTTGAGCCTTTTTACTTTTTTGTTTCGAAATTAAACACCTTATCTTAAAACTCAAAGGCTATTAGCCTTACTCAATCACAAGTCTAATGAAGTACTAAGTAAGCATTAGTTTGAGGCTTTTAAACTTACATGTTGTTCTAAGATGATTTAGGATGGTTCTCTACTAATGTTATGTATATATTTGCTACTATTGTCTTCTTATTTTTAGAGTGTCATTTAGATGAAAAAAATTAAAAATTGAAAATTAAAAAGAAATAAAAATAAAAAGAATCAAATAAAGTACCAGTAGTGAGTAGTCTATTTTGTTCGCATGCATATCTCAACATTTATATTTAGTTGTCCCTTTAAACTTAGTATTTCATGAATACTTGTGAGAAACCCCTCAACTTTTATGCTTGGCCTAAAACCAAGCCCTATTACGACCCCAAGTAAAAGCCCTTTTGATCCATAGTAGCACGTAATCTATGTAGAAGAGAACTGGTGCATTTGCAAGCCTATGGTAGTATGGTCTCCTATAGGGAGTTTTCAGGGAAACATCAATCCTCACACACTTGAGTAAAATGAGTGAATGCCGTAAGGAAAATCCATCTTGCTTTTACGCTTACCTTTGATCAGTGGTGTCTTCCTTTGACTTTATTTATGTATACTAATGAAAACCAATTATGATATATTTATAAGTTTAATGCTTAAGTTTGCTAAAGTTTGAAAGATTGCATGCACTTGGTCTCTTTAAAAATGAATCGATAGAATGTAATGGTTATGTTTGAATTGATTGAGGATAAGTAATAGTTTAAGTGTGGGAGTATTTGATAGGAATATGTTTTGTCTTTTTTTAATGAAAATTCACTTAATTTAATTCCTATTATTGGTTCAAAAGTGCTTAATTGGTGTTATATTATGCTTAATGAATAAGTTACCTCAACTATGGAGAAAAGGAAAAAAGCAAAAAAGAAAGATGAAAAAGGCCAAATCATGTTTAATAAACACGTGACTCTCCTTTTTAAAACAAAAAAGAGAAAAGGCAAAAGCTTTTAAAAAGCTTTAAAGGATGGTAGCAAAAAGGTTGTTCACGGAAGAGGAGGATTTTTACAGGGAGCCAAAAAAAAAAAAAAAGCTGAAGCAAAAAGGAGAAAAGAAAGCATTTAATTAGAGGAAACAAAGCCCTAATAGGAGGAGATAAGACAAAAGCTTTAAAAGCTTTCTTGGGATGCAGCCAAAGAAAGAAAATATATATAGAGGAACAAAAATGTTTAGAAGCTTGGAAGCTTGCTTTCCTTTGAAGAGTTGGCCGGAGCAAAATAAACAAAAAATGAGATGATCTCTCCAATTAAAAGACGACATCCATGTTTTTTAAGGCCATCTCTTGGGTTTTCAATTTATGTTGTCACTATTCTTTCATTTCTTATTAAACTTAGCCATTTCTTTTTTTTTTCAAATGTTATATTTCCTTATTTTCCAATGCTTTAACTTTAGTTCATTAATTTATTGCTTTCTTATGTAATAACATTTTATTTTTATATTATTAGGTTTGTCTTTATCAAGTATTAAGTTGTGTAAAGTTTTATTTCATGGGTTTTCATTTATTGTTGGTGTTTTTGGTTAATCTATGCTTGATAGTTAGGATTTATGCAAGTTTTTATGATATTAATCATTTAATGTCAATTTTTATTCAATTTATAAGTGCTAGAATTTTTGTTTAGAATGTTAGTTTGAGTTTTGTTGAATTAGGTTTTACTTGATTGATTAATAGCATAAGTAATTTGAGTTTGTGTTAGATTAAGTGTTAAATTGTGTTTTTCCTCTTGTGTTGTTAATTTTTCAGCATTAATTTTATTTAATTACGTATAGATTGTTTTCATTTAATCTTTGTTTTGGTTCATTTAAATTTGTGTGGCTAAATTCCTAAGGGCTTAAAAGAATAGAAGGTATGAAGGGATTATTAATTATGAGTATGTAATTGGGTTTCTATTGAATTGGTGCTTTTAAGCTTACGTTGGTTTGGGACTTTGGTTAAATGACATGAATTAGGTATTATCTTTAGGCTTGATCACACTTTAGGTAATTTCCTAATTTGAATGCAAGGATTGAACATGTGATATGTAATTTTCATGAGCAATTTCTGAAAGTTGCACTAGATTAGTTGGATTTGTTAACATACTCAACCAACTAGTATAAGGTTCCATACCTTTAGGTTACACCTTTTAAGCTTGTGTGTGATTGCGATTGGCCATATACAAAATTAGCTGAAAATTAATCTATCTGTCAATACATAATTTAAAAATTAATTCGAGACCAACTTTCAGTAAGCATACCAATTGAATCAAGTAATAAAGTGGAGTATATTTAAGACTTTGAGTATCGATCCCACGAGGAAGTTTATATGATGTAAGTACT